>PVJX010007344.1:0-41371 GCA_004027295.1 Dolichotis patagonum | reverse complement strand
CCGCTGAGCTAAATCCCTGGCTCCATTTTCCATTTAGAGAAATATGCAAAGAAGTTAAGTAATTTGCCTAAGACTTCCTAATTATTGACTTTGACCATTGGGCTACATAATCTTCCCTTCTCAGAATTATTTGTATGCATCTTGGCCAAAAGCTTAGGTTGAGAATGACTTTAAAAGCTTTGCTTTTGGGGAATACCTGATCACAGGTTTGTGCTTGTGCAGTTGCAGAAGGATTTTGATTGGCCTCTCTGCAGTTAAGGCCTCTGAGTTGATTTTCTTGCCAAGCAAGCAATAAGTGCCTTCTGTCAAGAAAACAGAAACATGTTGCTGGCTATTTTGAACAATGTTAGAAATACATTGCAGTGGGAAGGAGCTGCCTCTGTCTTCTGCCCACTTCTTGAAATATTTTAAGGCCAGCCGTTTGGAAACTTTTATCAGTGCCCACTATAATCTCACAGAGCTGAGAATTCAGAGGCCTTGTGTAAGTGGATGGGTTAGAGCTAGTTTTGGTTTGTTCATGTTTAATGATCTCTGGTTCTGTGTTTGGCAACTTGTACTGGAGCTCCCAGTTGCTTTAGTAGACTGAACCAGTGATTCTCATTCTTATATTGTCTGCCTTCTCCTTTCTGTTTTGCCTGCTGTGCAGTGGTCCCTCCTGGTTTATTCACGTAGTTATCTTGTAAGCATTAGGGGCTGGGGATTTAGCTCAGCGACGTAAGTGCCTGCCTTGGAAGCGTGTGGTCATGAGTTCAATCCCTGGTACCGATTAAAAAAAAAAAGCAAAAAACAAAAAACCCTTCAAAAGATCTTGTAAGCATTTGCTGCTATCCAAGTGTATGTTATAAAGAAAAGAACATACAGTAGTTTCAAATGTGCATTTTCACTGGAATAATTCCACTTCTTACCTTTTGTGTCTGTGTGTTTCTTTTGTCCTCTAGAGTCAGTTATACACATTTAAACCACTGAAATGATCAAGCAGTAGAACCTATTATTGGCAGTATGCATTTATAAAAGTTTTTGGTAATATAATCTCTTTTAATTATTTTTTCTTTTTAAATAAGTCATTCCTACATAAATCTCAGGAAACAATGTGATAAAGTTAGTATGTTACAAAAATTACATACATCTTTTATTAAAATTAGTAGTAATTTGCACTGAATCTTGAAAACTTTTTTTTAAATAGTACTGGGTAGTGAATATAGCGAGGCAAGGATATACTACAGAACTGTGTCCCCGGCCCAACATATTTGTATTGAATTTATTGGCTAGATAAATGAAACAAATTACATAAAAAGCCCAAAACATGAGAAGTTCTCAAAGTTTTTAAACTATTGTTATTACATTTGTTTCACTTTCTACACTGAATTGTCAACTTCCCAATTCTTTTTTTCTCAGAAGTATTAAAATCCACCATAAAGACAGGGATATAGCTCAATGGTGCAGCACCTGCCTGACAAGTGTGATGTTGTGAGTTCGATTCCCCCATATCAAAAAAAAAAAAAAGAAAGAAAGAAAGAAAAACAGAAAATTCACCATAAAATTTGTATTTGAAAACAAAAATGTTTTGTATTTGGTTTCACTGTGTATCAGAGATGCTTCCTTTACTGCCTCTTCCCATTGACCTCTTCTAGATAAGCGTGTAAAGTGTATCATACTAGTATGTCTAACTAATCCATAACTGTTTTGTAAACAGTATGGGATAGTCTGTGGTAGCAAGACTTTTATATGGAATAGCCCCATGATTTCATTTATAGAAAGAGTTAGCCAGTTAAAAATGATCTTGAAGAGGATAGAAATGTATCTGAGGTGTAGAGTGCTTGCCTAGCATATGTAAGGACCTGGATTCAATCCATAGCACAGCATTCCCCTTCCCCCCAAATAGTTTAAGAACTGGACTAAACAAGAAAAAAAATACTTGAAAACCATTGCCTTTAATCTTTAAAGCATCTGATCTGACAACATTGAATTATTTTTCATTTGTTGCCAGTTACGAGGAAAAATGAGTCTGTGTTGAATCTTTGAATTTATTAGGAACAAACAAAACCCATGGTAGTGAAATTTTTAAATACTTAAACTTTATAATATATTTCATTCACTTACCTCCAAATTATCCAGCCAAGATTTAGGTTATTTATTTATTTTTATCTCAGAGGCACCAGGAAAATGGCCTAGATAAAGTATTTTTGGACATCTCTCAGTGATTGAAGTTACATTTATCTATAGCATATCCTCTCCTAGCCCAGGATGTAAGACTTTTGTATTGAACCTTTTAATCTAAGAATAACTTAAAGGCAAGTAGCAGTGAGATACACAGTAATGAGTCAGTATAGAGTGTCCAGAATTTCTTCATATATAATTTTGCCAGGACTATTCTAGTGACCATTTAGGATTATACATTGTTCAACAACTTGCTTTTATGTAACAAACTGATGATTCCTTCTGTGTGTGGAGGGGGTACCAGGTATTGTGGAACCCATACAACTTTAGCCCTTTTTTATTTTGAGATAAGGTGGCAAGGCACACTGTTATGCAGTCTAGAGCTTCTTTCTTTTATGAGCATATTGAGTAATGAAAACAAAGAAAAAACTTCAAACTGTCAATTTACACAAAGCTTACAAAGACAAGAAGTCATTAATGAAGTTCCCTTATTTTCTGAAATCATTAAGTCTTAAGGGACTTTCAGAATCTATAGGTGAAATGAATGGTTTAATGTAGCATGATGTTAGTTTCTTCTAGTGGTAGAAGTCTAATAATTGTAAACAGCCTATGGAAGTGTTTGCTTCTCATTTCTTTTGTTTTTTATTCTCCTCAATATACACTTCATTTCCTTTAAGCCAGATTTAGGATATAGGACTAACACAGAGAAAGTAAACCCACTAACAGCAGTAAGTGTGTTGGATAGTTTCAGTGGTTTTTGTAATCCCACTCTGGAATCAAGCTGCCTAGATGCATGATCTGTACTTAGAAGCTATTTGATCTTGAACTGGTTGTTCTGTATGTACAATGTAGGGTCTATGAATGAGTGGTAGGAAACAAGACTGGAAAAGTAAGATGTATAAAGACAATAAAAGGCTTTATATAATGTGTAAAAGTTTGAATTTAAAAACAGTTGGAAAATGGCCCTGAAGCAAGGCCAGCAGATCGCTGTAGCTGCTGGTTTCAAACAGGAGCCTAAAGAGAATTCTTTCTGTGGTCTGTTGGCCATTTCAGAACTTTGGAAATGGAGTGGTCAGTTCATCAGAAAGAAATAGCAGGTGAGTATGGTGGACTTTAGGGGGCCTGCAGGGGAGAGACCCTGGCACCTCGGGACCTGCACCATGCGGTTGACTCGGAGTGCTGGGAGAACAAGGAGCTCAGCTCCTTCCCTCTCTAGGAGGTGGCTGTGAGGGTGGCAGACTTTCGGCGGCCCGAAGGAGAGAGACTCTGGCGCATCAGGACATGCACCATATGGTTGGCTTGGGGTGCCAGGAGAACAAGAAACTCTTCCCGTCTCTGGGGGGCAACTGTGATCCTGCCTGCATGTGGGCTGAGAATCAGACATCTCATGTCGTCCTGTCCCCCATCCCGTGTCCCCCCTCCCCTTCCCCCCTGCCTAGCAAGTGGGAGCCAGTGAACTACACATCTTGTGAAAAGATTGGCTATGTTATTTAGTATGAGTTCTCCATATGCAAAGATAAGGACAACCATTTGGAAGAAAACAAGAGACAATATGACAGATAGTGAAGATCTCTGGTTGTCTTGCTTTGAAATTTATGCTTTCATATGTCCCATTCTGTTCTGTTTTGTTGTGTTTAATTTTACTCCCTTTTAAATAAAATAAAAAAAATTTAAAAAAAAACAGTTGGAAAGCCACTGAAGAATTAAAAGTAGAGGAATTGCCATCACATTGTGTTATAAAATAGCACTCTGGTACCATTTGAAAGAGTTGAGTAAGATAGAGGGCTTGCCTAGCATGCAGGAGGCCCTAGGTTCTGTTCCCAATACTACAAAAACCAAACAAAAAACATTTTTATGACCACTCTAATAAATGTAATTTCTAGCATATTCATCTATTACTAAATTTCTGATACTCACTCTATGTACTAGTATATATATAGAGGTGTTTAGTAGAAAGATAGTGTTGTAATCTACAAAGTAATACCATATAACAAATACATCAGGAAAAACAACTTCATTGTCATTTACTACGAGGAAGTCAGTATGGTACGATATTTTTATGCTTCCAATAGACATATTTCCTACATTAATGTGGAATAAGCTTCAGAGTTTGGATAAAACATATTTTTGTCTTGGCTTTGTTTCTATTATTTTTATATCTTTATTATTTATCCATATGTATTTATAGCTCTGAAGATGGCTGTGGTAGATATCTATCATTCCAGGCTAAAGGAGAGACAAAGACGAAAAAAGTAAGTAGAAAATTGTACTGGCTTCTTTCATTTTTGGACTGCTGATCACATGTAGTGCTTAAGAACTCTCCATTTGTGGCTCCTCTTATAACCTTTGGAATGAAGACTTTGAACCTCAGTTTTTCCACCCGTCAAATAGGGATAATAATTTGTCTTATTTTTACTTTTTTCTTGTCCTTTGTTGATATTCTGGTGAATAATAAGCAATGTGAGTATGCTGTTTTAAGATCTTTGGGAAAAAGGAACAAGAACAATTAGAAGTTATATATATGTATATGTATATATATATATATATATATATATATATATATATATACATATACATATATATATATATATATATTTGGTACCAGTAATCAAACTCATGACCTTGCACTTGCCAGGCAGGCACTTAAACCACTGAGCTAAATCCCCACCCCCTAGAAGTAATATTTAATTTTTCTTTTTCTCTCTTTTTTTTTTGGTACTGGGGATGGAACTCTGGACTTGGTGCTTACCAGGCAGGCACTTATGCTGCTGAACTATATCTCTGGCCCCATTAAATTTGTAATGCTCTCTCTCTCTCTCTCTCTTTCTTTTTCAGTAGCAGAGATAGAATCCAGGGTTTCCTCTTTTTTGATCCTTCTCCAGCCTTTTTAAATTTTTGAGAGAAGGTTTTGCTAAATTGCAAAGGTGCCTAGGCTGTGCTTAAACACATAGTCTGTCTCCCTGAGCCTTCCAGAGTGCTAGGATTATAAGTGTGTCCACCATGCCTGGGTTTTTTTTGTACTGGGGATCAAACTCATGACCTCACACTTGCCAGGCAGGCGCTTATACCACTGAGGTAAATCCCTGCCCCCTATCCGTGGTTTCTTATTCCTTTTAACTGTTCCTTTTTTATGAGAAATCTTTTGTCTGAAAGGAGATTTTTATCTTTTTGTTTTCCTGTTTTGTTTTGGTTTTTTGAGATAGGGTCTCACTTTATAGGTCAAGCTGATCTTGAATTCACTGTGTAGCCCAGGCTGGCCTTGAACTTCTGCCTGGGATTACAGGTGTGTGCTACCACACCTGGCAAGAAATCTAAAAAGGTCTGGAGATACAGCTCAGTGACAGATCTTGGCTGGCAGGAAGCCCTAAATTTAATCCTGCACCCAGAAAAACAAAACTACACATGCACACGTTCAAGATTAGAAATTTGGGACTCAGACTCCTGTTGGATTACCGAGTTGAACAGTTCAGATTGGGGTGTGAAGGTCAGTGGGCAAGGTGTGTGTGGCTGTGTAGCCTGTATATTAATGGTATTACTAACTATACACACAAAGGTTGTAGTCAGAAGAGGGAGTAGAGAGGCACTCTTAAGGAACCACAGTATGCGCTAAAATGAAGCTTACTCTTCATGTCTGGAGTGAGCATCCATGATTGCTAAAGAAGCTTATCCCACTGTTGCCATGAGAAGCTTTATTGCTTGTCATGAATACTTGTGGTATGACCAAGGTTCCAGGCACAACCCTGTGTGGTTTCCTTAAATTCTGTTTTCCTTAAAACACATAATTAGAGCTAGAGAGTACTGTAGAGCTCAGTTTTTAAGAATTGGTGTTATGCTGGCTTGGTGGCACACATCTATAATCCCAGCACTCAGGAGACTGAGGCAGAAGGATCATTGCAAGTTTGAGACCGGCCTGGGCTACAAAATGAGCTCAAGGCCAGCCTAGACTGCATAGCAAGACCTTGTCTCAAAAAGACCAAAAGAAAAAAAAAGCGGTGTTAGATTTTTTTTTTTTTTTTTTGTACCAGGGATCGAACTCACAACCTCATGCTTGCCAGGCAGGTGCTTATGCCACTGAGTTAAATCCCCAGCCCTAGATCTTATGTTTTATGGTGCCCTTCCATTAAACATGTACAATATATATTTCAAATAGCTTCAGAGTTGTCTGAATGCACAGTTTTCAGTATTAAATGTGTGATCATGGTGCCCTTTTATGGTTTTTCTAAGATGTCTATTGATTATTTTCACAAGCTGTCTAATTCTATAACATAGACCTAGATTCTCTTCTGTTTCATCGTAAGTGATAGATACATGTTTTTCAGTATTTGTGATTGGTACTTGATTCATTCATCTATCTAATAGTTATTGAGAATCTGCTATGCCCAAGGAGCGGGAAAAAATGTGAGATGCTTGAGATTCTAACATTGCAGAAGTTTGTGAGGAGTGACTTAATTGGACCTTAGTATTCTACCTGTCAGTGGTTATGATATCTGATAAAAGATGCATATGGCAGACATTAAATTTACAACTTATTCTAACACACAGATTTTTGTGGTTTTTCATTTTAGAATTATAAGAGATCATGGATTAATCAACCTTAGAAAATTTCAATGTAAGTGTTAGTTGGTTTTTTAATTTCACAGTTTGTTTCAGTATTTTTAAATAGTTTTAAATCATTTATGCCAGTGATTCTTAATCCAAATTGTGTGGTAGCATCATTTAGGAAGATTTAAAAATTCTGATGCAGGAATGAGAATGTAGCTCAGTGGTAGAATACATGGTTAGCATATATAGTGACGCTCTGGATTCAGTTACCAGCACCAAAAAGAAAAACCAAAACCAAGTCTCTAAGGCAATGCATAGTGGTAGAAAGAACTGCTAATTTATAATCAGTAACATTTGCACTAGGCATGGTGTTGCTTACCTGTAATGCTAGGGCAGTGGTACTGAGACAGGAAGACCATCTGTTCAGGGCCAGTCTGGGCTACATAACGAGTTCAAGGCCAGTCTGCCTGGACTGCATATGGAGACCTTGTCTTAAAAACAAAAACAGTGAGCCAGATGTTATGGCACAGGCCTGTCCGTCTATCTGTTGTGAGTAATTCTACAACCACAAAGTTGAGGTTGACCTGGACAACATAGTAAACATAGTAAAACCATGTCTCAAAAAAAAAAATCTTATTTTTTAAATTAGTGTAATAATCACAGCATTAATGAATCATTTTCTAGATGACATCATGTTTTGAAACTGATGTGTTAAATGTATTAAATGTAACCTTGATCTTTAGGTTATTTTTGTTTTGCTTTATTGTGGTGTTGGGGATCAAAACAAAGCTCTCTATTCTACAAAAGCACTGTGCCACTGAGCTACATCTCCACCCTGATCTTCAGGTTATGAAAACATTTTTATATAAAGATCAACACAAAGTAATTCTATTTTCCTAGGTAGGAGGCAAACACAAAAGATATTTAACATTGTATAATGATGATAATAATTTTTTTAAATATATTAATGAATATTTATTTATTGTTCTTTTGAGACAGGATCTCACTATGTAGTTCAGGTTGTCCTTGAACTTGATAGGTAGCCCAGACTGGCCTCAAAACTCATGGTGCTCCTCTTGCCTCAGCCTCTCGTGCTGGGATTATCGGCGTGCACCCCTACACCTGGCAGTAAACATAATTTTTAAATGAATTACAAACTCTGACTTTACCATTTTAAATACAGGAAATACCTACATTGGGTAGAAAAAGCCCCTATACTTTTTTTCTTCTTTATAATATAGAGTATATTCATCAAATAAGAATAACAATTTCATAATAATTGCAATATTCATATGAACTGTTTATAGTAATTGTCATACTCTTTGTTATGTAAAAGCTTAATGATTATCTTGGAATATATCTCACGGGTTTATGGGTATCTCTGACATGGAATACACTGTTGGGTTCAGGTTAGATAGTGAGATGAGTTAAGTGTCTTTGGAATCTATAAATGCTTGCATATAGTTTTTTTAAAATATGGTTAGTATTCTTGAGTATGTTACATTTTATGCCCTTTGTTATTTTGTGCATATTTCAAGTTATTGAGCTGTTTTAAGGATGTTACTTTTAATAGTTACATAACATATAGTTACATAAATTAAGTTTAACCATTTTTATTTTTAAATGTTTGACTTGTTTTCAGTTTTTTTTTTTTTTTTTTTTTGGTACCGGGGATTGAACTCTTGACCTCGTACTTGCCAGGCAGGCATTTATGCCCCTGAGCTAAATCCTTGGCCCCTTGTTTTCAGGGTTTTTTTTTTTTTTTTTATTTTTTTTTTCCTTTTTTCTTTTTTTTTTTTTTTTTTTTTTTTTTTTTTTTTTTTTTTTTTTTTTTTTTTTTTTTTTTTTTTGGTGCGACACCAGGGGTTGAACTCATGACTTCATGCTTGAAAGGCAGGTGCTTTTGCCACTGGGGTAAATCCCTGGCTTGTTTTCAGTTTTAAAAAATTACATAAATAGTGGTGTGATGAACTTGTTTGCAAATAAAGCTTCGTCTGTATGTAATTTTTTTTTTTAGTTGTTTTTTGAAACTCATTATGTAGTTCAGGCTGGCCTTGAACTCTCTGTAGCCCAGGCTGGCCTGAAACTTAAGTTGCCTCTCCTACCTCAGCTTTCCAAGTGTTGGGATTACAGACATGCATCACTATTGTCAGCTATATGTAGTAGGATTTTTGTTTTTAAAAAGAGTCCTAGAAGTACAATTAACAGGTCAAAGAGTATGATCATTAAAATTCTTGATGTACCAGATATAGTGACACCTGTCTGTAATTCCAGTATTCTGGGTGGCTGAGGCAGGAAGATCTGAAATTCTCTGTCTCAAAATAAAAAATAAGAAAAAGGCCAGGGAAAAAGCACAGTGTGAAGGCCCTGAGTTCAGTCCCCAATACCGCTAACCAAAACCAAACCAAACATGATGCATGTTGCCAATTTGCTTTCCAAAAGATGACCATATTGTATAGGCCTTGTATATGCCAATTTAACTATCTTCATCAAGACTTGTGGGTTTGCAAAAATAATCCAGAATCAAATTTTTCAAACTCCTCGTGTGAACAGTAATTGGCTGCATTCTGATTGACTTACTGATGGATTCCTTTATCTGAATTCCTTGGTTTTTCATAACAGATCAGTTAGGTTTGACTTTTATTTACAGAAAGCAAAGAACTCTTGCATAAATTCTGTATTTAACTGGTTGTCAGGTAGGTTTGACCTTGTTATTGTTTGCTATCAGTATGGTTTCAGAGGTTCACACTTGTCATTATATTGAATATAGGAGTGATGTCATGTGACTTCAATATTGTATTCAATATTGTATTGGGGTTTTTTGGGGGGGGTCATTTTTTAAAATTTTACTTCAAATTAGTCTGTGTTATCTCTGTTATAGTATTTTGTATGCTGTTGTTATTCTGTTTTGTTTTGTTTTTTGGTGAAAATTATCAGTCTGTCTGTGGCTGCTTATCAACTCAGCTCCTGGAATTTGTAGATAGGAAAGTCTTTTGCAAGGAAAGAGATTCACCTAAAAAACAGGACTTAATTTAAATAACTGTCACAAGTGAAAATCTGTATCTTTACTCTAAGAGTAGATAAAACTTAAAGTGTTTAAAGAGCTCTTGACTCCACAAACCTGCCAGTTATTGTCAGGCACTTTACTCTCCATCTTGTTTACAGATAGCCCTTTTGAGTAGAGGTTTGGTCAGTAGTGATCCCCAAGTTGCTGGTCCTGTATATGTTACATATGTGACCATTCATTTGCATGGTAATTGTCAAAATGTAATGTCAGAAGTAAATTAAGTTGTGGTTATTTAATTTGATTTGGAGAAAAGCAAAATGAGCCCTTTGGGCAGTGAAGAAATGTGTACATCACCTGACCAAGTCTAGGTAGGGGGATTTCAGGTGAGGCATGTGAGAGAGCATATACTTCCGCCAGGCCAATCTACCTCTTCTAGATGGATTCTTCTTTATTCCTTGTTCGATCCTGGAAATTAATACCAGAAACCATGGCCTACATTATTTCAAAGAATATATGGTCTGCCTTTGTCTTTTCCATTATTGCAGCAGTGCCTGAACCTGTCCAGATTAAAAGACTTTGATAAGAAGAGGGAGGTCAGTAGTGCTGAGTAGTGGCGATGATGTCCAGGGATAATAACGTCCCTGTGTCACAGTTGCTGTGATGCTGTTCTCATGATTAGTGTTTTGCTTTCTTAGACTTCCTGTTTGCCTTGACATGGGTAAATTAGTCATGTGAGCTTAGGAATTATGAGCTTTTATTTCAGTTGTAGGAAAAGAAAAATATAGCAAAGTTAGGAATCCTTATATTTTTGATGATATGGTTGTGTTTTGCTTTCTCTGTAGTAATGGAAAGGAGGTATCCCAAGGAAGTCCAAGACCTCTATGAAACAATGAGGCGATTTGCAAGGATTGTGGGGCCAGTGGAACATGACAAATTCATTGAAAGCCATGCACGTAGGTGTTTTTTGAACCTAGTTAATTACATGTATGTGTGTATAATTGGGGAAAACCGGGTGTGGTGGTGTGAGTCTATAATTCTGGCACTCTGGTAGGCTGAGGCAGGAAGAATGTAATTTTAAATCCAGCCTGGGCAACTATATAAGACCTTCTGTCAAAATTAAAAAAAAAAAAAACTTAAGAGGGAGGAGGCCCTTCAAAGGGCCTGTGAAGGCCCCAGGCTCAATCCTCAATATCTCTAAAGGAATCAGCAAACACAAAATAAGGGATAATGGTATGTATTATGTGAAATAAATAAGTGGATATTTCTGTTTTTTCTTTATTTATTTTTGCAGTAATGGAGATTTATTATAGGATCTTGTTCATGCAAGGGAAGTGCTGTGACAGTGAACTGCATCCCCAGTCCTTTTTATTTTTTTGAGACAGGATCCCAGTAAGTTGCTTAGGCAGGTCTTGAAATTGCAATCCTCCTGTCTCAGCTTCCCAAGTCGATGAGAATACAGGTATGCCTGGCCTCTCTTTTATTGCCATGAGATAAATGCAGGATTGTGAAAATGGAGAAAGGAAGGTTAAAAAAAGAAAAAACATGACTTTTTCCACAGATAAATGGTAGTTCAGTAATTTTTCTGCCAACTTTTTATTATAGGAGTTTTAAATACATACAAAAGTAGAGGTAAAACAGCGAACCCCCAAGCATATATCCATCACCCGGCCTTAGTAGGTATTGGCATATTGCCTGTTTAGTTTCATCTTTATTCCCACTCCTCTGTGTTCTTATCCTTAAGGGGATTAGGAAGAAAACTTCAGACATCATATAATTTTTTGGATGTCATGTTATTTTGTTCATAAATATTTTATTAACACTTGTTTTAGCAATGCAGACAGATGACTCACAGACATAGTACTTCATTCTCTTGCCTTTGTCTGATATTCCTGAGAAGAGGTCATCTTATGTATATTTTGGTTTTTCTAAAAAAAAAAAAGTTTGAAGTCACTAAGCCAAGTGTGGTACTGCATGCCTATTTATCTAGAACTCTGGGAGGCTGAGGCAGAAAGATCTAAAGTTTAAACCTCATCTGGGCAACTTAGTAAGTTAGGGAGACCTGTCTCAAAATTAAAAATAAAAAGGGGCTAGGGACATAGCTCAGTGTGAAGGCCCTGGGTTCAATTCCCAGTACTGGAAAAAATTTTTTTATTTAAACCAGTAAGGCCATAAGATCTAGACTTTAAATAGTCTGGATTAGGTAGCTTATTCTGTAACTGTCATTATGAAATCTGTATATGTAGCTTCTCAGTTTAGTTTTGCAAAAGTTCTTTACCAGGTGCTGAGCCTGTTGTCATCATGCAGATCTTTTTTACTAAGCACCATAGGCATGTGTCTGAGCCAGGCTGATTGTCCTCAGCAAACATCTTGTTTGGTTGGCATTCTCTGTGTGGTTTGTACTGAGCGACTGATCCTTTACTTCCTGTCCCAGTTTGTGTCATTCCTGGTTTATGTGTCACTTTAAAGAACTATGCCCCATGGGTTGTCTGGGCTTTTCCTTCATCTTCTGTTTCAAAAGCACCCGAGTTTGAATGTTCTATCACATAATAACCCAGGCAGTGCAATCTGATCTGTGCTTTCAGAGAAGGCAGAAATCTTTGGTTTATGGAAAACACAATGCTTCTTTGTCCCTATAGAAGAAAAGCTGTAAAGAATCTAACTGGGGTTTGAGCACAGAACTTTTGTCCTTCTCTTGCATCAGAGCCACATCAAGTAATACCAGAGACAGGTTTCATAAAAGAACTTGGTTGTGAATGTGAGTAGAAATTTTAACAGGTTAGGTAGAACAAAAAATCTGGGTTATTTAAAAAACTATATTCCTTAATTTTATGGACAAATCAATTCATCCAATTTACTCTTTAAGTTTTCTAGGAAGCTTTCCAGATGTTGCATCTGGAGACAGCAGCTGGAAAGCAGTTGGAGTAGGCTTCTTCTTGAGTAAAATTTCTAATGAAATTAGAAATGAAATTCTTTACCAATAAAAAGTATTCCCCAGGTGAAATTGTACAGGCTTATGTAAAAGAGGATTACTAAAAAAACACTCCACAGTGAAAGTACTCACTAATACTGATTTTGTTTTTTCAATATTTTTTCCTCTGTTCTTTTTGGGAAAACAGTGGAATTTGAACTTCGAAGGGAAATTAAGAGACTTCAGGAATATAGGACAGCAGGCATCACCAACTTTTGTAGTAAGTATCATTTAGCTACACACTCTATCAGAGGGTAGATATCATCGAAATGCATGGAGGGAATCCTTGAGGTGTTATGAATTTTTTCAGAATGAGTTTTCAGTATTTCCAGTAAGATTTCATTTATTTAATCTCCTAAATACCATCATATAGATTATCTGAAATAGAATAAAAGTCATGACACATGGAAAAGAAGTGGTACTGCTTTAGATTGAAAATTCCACTCTGGCTTCTCTCTGTAGATAGTTGGGGGTGTGTGGCTGAGTGTAGAGCACTTGGCTAGCATGCTCGTGGCCCTGGTAAATATTATTTTTTGAGAATGGAGATATGGTTGACTTTTATTTTCTTTTAGTTTTGTGGTTTCCCCCCCTCACAAATTTCTTAGAAAAAGAGTAAAACTACATCATTTAGTGTCAAGAAATTTTATTATTTATTCATTTGGGGGCTTGAAGCCAAGGAGCTCTACCCCTAAACTCTATCTTCAGTCCTTTTTTCTGCTTTGTTTTGTTGCTCACTATGTAGCATAGGTTGGCTTTGAATTCCTGGTAGTTCTCCTGCCTCAGCCTCCCAAATGCTGGGATTACGGGCATCTACCACCACACCCAGTTTGCTTGCTTACTTGCTTTTTTCCTTTTTTTGGCTTTTTGAGGCAGGGTTTCACTGTGCATTTCAGGCTACCTAGAAATCTTCTTGCCTCAGCCTCCAGAGTGTTGGGATTACAGGTAGTGCCCCCATGCTTGGCAAAGAAACAGATTTTAGATTTAGGGAAATCTGCTTGGTTCTTGAAAGAATAATTGTTTGTTTTGGGGACAAGGTCTTGCTATATAATTTGAACTAGCCTTGAACTTGCTACATAGCCCAGGCTGGCTTCAAACTCGCAGTGATTGGGAGAATAATTGTGAAAGCAGTTTTACAGAGGAAACCAAAAAAAGACAAACTGTTTACTGGTCAGTCACTTCTGCTGCATTGACTCGTCATGGTATTTTCTATACCTCCAGGTGCCAGGACATATGATCACCTGAAGAAGACACGTGAGGAGGAACGCCTTAAACGCACCATGCTCTCAGAGGTTCTGCAGTATATCCAGGACAGCAGCGCATGCCAGCAGTGGCTCCGCCGGCAGGCTGACATGTGAGCAGATAACCCAGGTTGAAGGAGGCACCCTTCTAGGATACTTGGCCTTCACATGTGTTTTTGGACAGTTTCGTGGCTACCATAGATGGCAGAGCTAGAAAAATGCACAAAGATTTTAGCAGTCCATCTTAGAAGTAGTGCAGTATTCACAGTTTTACAAAATACAATTGACCTTCTACAATCCTACTTTGATTTTATTTTTAAAAATTATTGTATTCCTGGCCAGGGATATAGCTCACTGGCATTGCGCCTGCGTGACATGCACTCGGTCCTGAATTCAATTGCCACTACCAAAAAAAAATTTATTCCCTCTGGCTGTCCACCCACATCTCTCCCCTTTCTTATCTACTGATACGATTTTCATTGAAAAATTTACATTCTTATCCATTCCCTATGAATTGCATCAGTAATGTTCTATGTTAAGAGCTTTTAGCTGGACATGATGGTACATGCCTATAATTCCAGCACTCAGGAGGCTGAGGCAGGAAGAGCACCTGGGCTACATAGTGACCATTCAGACCAGCCTGAATTATGTAGGGAGACCCTGTATCAAACCCAAAAAAAGAGCTCTTAGCAAATTGGAGAGATTTTTTTCCCCCCACAGACCAGATTTTGTTTCATGGTTAGTACAGAGAAGTATCCTATAAAACATTATCCAGTCTGTCTCATTACAACTCTTGAAAGTGATCTTCCTAGTAAATGGTACCTGGTCCAACAGGGGCTTTTGGAAATTGTCTTCTTTGATGATCTAGGATTAAATTCCTCTTATTCATTGCAGTGATTCTGGACTGAGTCCTTCCATTCCAATGGCTTCAAACTCAGGTAACTGTTTCTCAAGCTAGAGCAAGTCTTTTGTTGTTAGTGTTTTTGGTTTTTTGTGATGATGGGGATTGGAGCTTGGCCTTGCACACTGAGTCGTGATTGTGAAGTTTGCATTGAAGAGGTTACAGTGACCTGGCAGTCTTCCCCTCTCTGTCAGATTAGGGTGCTTAGGCAGAGTAACAGTAACTAACAGTAATCAAGTGTTAGCCTAATTCATAAACATTAGCACAATTTCAGAATCTTCACAGCCAGAGAGGGATGATCTTATGTCCCTGAGATTACAGCGAAGGGAAAAAAGATCCCCAAAATTAGCTTCTTTGTTTTACTAGTGTTCATGGTTGGTCATTGTCGGTTAATTGGTTAAGTGGGGTTTTTATCTACCACAGATTTTAACATGCGTCTGGCAGGAGATAAGTGAAAATCTTTAAGTTTCTGAGTGGTGAAATACACTACGCCAGAAATGTAAGGATTTCTAACAAATTTGAGACGAAGGTATTTGTGTTTTTAATTCTTTGGGTATATACTGTTTTGAGATCAGTTTTCAGAGCAAGATTAAGCCATATGCTACCTGATGATCTGTGGTGATTGGTTATCAGTGATTAGGAATTTGAGGAAGTATTAGTTATAAAGCTGTAATCCAAGATTGTAATGCTTGTCTGTTGTTTTGGTTCGCCTTCCCCCTACTCCATGAGATGGCCATTTCTCCTAATGAGATATACAGACCACTCACTCCACTGATGGGAAACAGAGTAGTCAAAAGTCATCTGTTTGTCATTTATTATTCTTCAGAGGCTTAAAACAACAGACCTTGTAAAATCTCTCAGTATATCAGGCTCTAGTTAGGGCTTCAGTAAGGCCACTTGAGAGATAATTTCTTTTTCCTTTTTTGTTTCAAGTAATTATTTCTTAATACTTAGGGGAGAAAAGGCAGCCATTTAGTGATTTTTCCCAGACAGTAAAATCCAGGTTTTATTTTACAATTTTCTAATTTGTAATTCTCCTTCCCTGTTCTAAATAAGGAAATACAAATATTTTAATACTGACGAATTAAAATGAACTAGCTAACCTGATTGTGCACCTGTGGTGTTTGTATTTTCTTAGCCATCTGTACTCTTACTCACTGTTCTTCCTAGGCTAGTGTCAGCCTTCCTCACTCCTTAGATTTAGATTGAGGTGGCCCCTTGTTCTCCTTGATAATCTTTTGAGTTTTTCTTAAGGTAACGAAAGGTTGAAAACCCTGCCTCACTGGTAATAGCCTATCCTTTAGTGACTTGTGACATTATTTTATCTTCATTTTCAGCGTTTAGAATAAGCACTTAACTCCTTTGTTGATACTACAAAAGATGCATGTTTTCCAACAGTATAACAGTCTCTTCCTTTTCTGTGTCCCACCTAAAAGGCAACTCCTAGAAAACTTTATATAGTATTCTAGATTTCCTTCTGCTTAACTGCTTCAATCTCCATCTGATCTCTAATCCCAAGTGCACATTCATGATAAGGCCCCAAATATTTTTTGCATCAAGCTTCCCATCCTTCTCTGACCAGTGACCTCCTTTTTGGATATCCTTCTCAAGTATGTGAGTTGACCTTAGTCCCTATTCTGCCATATAATGGCTAATTGTTCCTGTTAGTGGTTCTTTCAGGTAAACAGTGCTACTTTGAAAGGAACAGGTCTTCTCTCACATAATAAATAAGGAGAGCCTTTTGCTGGCCTAACAGTCTGCCTTTGATCTGAAGGCACATGTTTCTTGGTTAATTACTGTGTTTGCCTTGTTCTGCTGGCCTAGTGGTGAGGATTAGAGAATGTCTCTCCTGCAGTTATTATTTCCATTCATTAGCTGTCAAGGCAGGCGGTGACTGACCTTTCTTAACTGGTTGACATCTGGCTTCAGATTGTAGAGTCTCTTATGTGATGGAAAGGCTTAGGGGATAACTACTATCTTTGGTGAGCGGTCATATTTGACGCTGAGGCACATGTGCACTTTGACAGAGCAAAAGACACATGAATTATCATTTGTATTTTGAAGTGAATGTTAAGGTGTTCATGTTAGCTAAACAGACCCGAGGGAACGGGCTTATCTTTCCTACATCTGGAGTAGTGATTCCATACTTAGCCAGTGTGGCTTGGACTGAGCTTTGTTATATGTTTACATTTGAGCAGTCATTGCTTCTATAAAATATATGTTCCTCTTTGTGTCTGTAGGTAGACGGAGTGCACCACCCTTGAATCTTACTGGCCTCCCTGGCACGGAGAAACTGAATGAAAAAGAAAAGGAGGTAACAAAACGAAAAAGAACCAGAGGAAGGAGAGTAGATTGTTCGTTATCTTTAAAAACTCATTACAGCATGACACCCATTTTGCTGCGCTCATCTAACATACATGCATATCTCTGGTCTGTCTGGAAGCCTAGGAGCTAAAGAACTAATCTTGGCAGGCTTCAGAATACCTCTCTATCACCACCGTTCCTCTTTGAGGGGGAAGTTCATGTGATAATGTTAGATATTAGCAGCAATGTCATTTATTGAGCATTTAGCGTATCAGACAACTGTTACAGGCTTTATGTAGATAAAATGAATTTTTTTGTAAACTTAAAATAACTTTCTATGAAAATAAGTATTTCCTGTTAGAATGGTTATTTCGAGAAGTTCTGCACGTATTTCAACAGTATAAGACTGAGGCAGGAAGATTATGAGTTGAAGACAGTCTAGGATACGTAGTGACACCCTATCTCAAAAAAAGCCAAGCACAAAGCAATATATTCATTATTAAAACATTTTTGGGATTGTTTCCATAGAATTTTTAACATAAAGGAAGGAATTCAGAGTTGGCCATTATGGTATATGCCTGTGATTCCAGCACTTTTGGGAGGCTAAGGCAGAAAGATAGCAAGTTACAGCTCAGCCTGGGCAACTTAGTAAGACTTTTGTCTCAAAAAATAAAAAATGTGCCAAGGATGTCACAATCCCCAGTGTTTTGTTTCTCTTACACACACACAAAGGAATTCAGAACCTGGCACAGTATACACCTGTAGACTGAGGAAGGAGGATTGTACCTTTGAGGTCAGCCTGAGCTTTTTTTTTTTTAATTTTTTGTGACTGAGTTTGGCTGTGTAGTTCAGTCTGACCTTAAACTTCAATATGTCACCCAGGCTGACCTTAAACTCATGCCAATCCTCCTGTCTTAGTCTCCTCAATGCTGGGATTATAGGCATGCACTATCATGCCTTGTGGCAGCCTGAGAAATTCCCAAGACTCTGAAAGCAAAATTTAAAAATGGGCAGGGGCTATAGCTCAGTGGTGTAATAGTTGTCTTGGCTGGTTGAGGCCCTGGGTTTAGTTCCAGCTCTCTCCTGTGGTAGATTAAGCATTATAGACGTCACATATTAATATTGATTTTAAAAATAGCATGATCCACTTGCCTCCTCCCTAATTATAATCATCAGACTCACCTTTCAGATTTATCTTTTGTCTATTTCTATAGTTTTGTTTATTTGTTTGTTTTGAGACAAGGTTTTGTTGTATAGTTTAGGTTCTCTTTGAATTCAGTTTGTAGCCTTAGGCTGACCTTGAACTTGGAGTCCTCCTGTTTCAGTGTCCCAGATGCTGGGATTGCAGGCATGTGCTGTTATACTTGGCTGTTTCTAAAAGGTATATCTTAAATCTCATAAGAATCATCTTGGAGTTTTCAGCTAGGTGTGGTAACACAGGCCTGTAGTCCCATCACTCAGGAGAAGGAGGCAGAGGACTGTGAATTTGGGTCCAATTTAGACTACACAGTGAGACTTTGTTGCAAAAGAGAAAAAGTGTTTTCAAAAGGATGGGCCCTAGCCTTGAAGTCCATTTCATGCTCCTCATGTACCCTTTTTACAGTTCCTGAGGTTTGTCCTCCACCCGCCACTCTATGGCATTAGCTCACATCAGATAGTACAGAAGAGTTGTAGTGTTGGGAGTACATTAGTCTTATTTTATCCATCGGGAACAATGTTCAGGAGTGGAAGGAAGTGGGTGTTGTATATACATATTGCTGAAGAAGGCCACGGGGCCAGTCTGATTTAAAGGTTCAGTGGCCTGGAACTGCACGCATTTTTTATCCTTACAACACAATGATGACCTCAGAGTATTCATTGCTAGATAATGGCAGGTGAACTGGAATTCAGCCAGCGTTAGATTTTTAGCAATTAAAAAGTGGCTTCTCAAAGAAGGAAACATATCATGAAAACAGGTCCCACACCTTTATAGTCATACTAACAATAATGTGATTCACATTTGGGGATCCAAGTATCTGTGCATTCTGGCCCACTGTGCCCTGTGTTGGTCCTCTGCCCTGGCATTAATGCTCGATACCTGGGTGAGCCAGGCTGCCCCTCAGGGACACATATTTATATTTCTAGTAAACTGAGGTCCCAAAGCATCCTGCGTGAGCCAAAGACGCTCCTGCTATCCCATGCTGGCTGCTGCTTCCTGGGTGTCTGTCCCTAGGGAGTGTTCTTTCCAGGGAAGAAGAGACTAAGTGGAATGTGGCCCAGTCGCTCAGCAGCTCCTATAAATAGTTGGAGGTTGATGTCACTTCTTGATTTTGCTATACCTGCTGGATTAAATTATGAGAATGACAGATGTTAATGTTTATTAAATTTGCCGTGTCTTGCAGCTCTGTCAGATGGTGCGGTTGGTCCCTGGAGCCTATTTAGAATACAAATCTGCTCTCCTGAACGAATGTAATAAACAAGGAGGCTTGAGACTGGCACAAGCAAGAGCTCTCATCAAGATAGATGTGAACAAAACCCGGAAAATCTATGATTTCCTCATCCGAGAAGGGTACATCACCAAAGCTTGAGGTTGTAAGGCCCTTGGATCCCAAGTCTGAACTTTGGAATGTGGGAGATCAGAGCACAGTATACACATTCTGGGGAGACTTCTCGTTGAGCTGAATTCTCATTGTACAAAAAGGAGACAAACGAAGTCTTATGTTGTATTACTCTACCCTGCTTTTAAGCACTCCTGTTGTTGGTATTGTGCTGTGGAGTTGTGTGCTAGATAGGCTATTATTAAATGTGAGTGGGCATTCATTCCTAACACTTTCTGTAACTAAAACAAGAACCATAGTACCTCACATCAGTGTTGGTAGAAATAGAACCAAACCAACCACAGTGCTTAGTCTCAGGAGTCCAGCTCATCTGGTGCTTGAGAGCTAAGTTTGCTCATTATCTATTTTGCCTTCAGACATCACAGATTTAAAAAGAAGAGAAAGGTTTTAGAGCATCAGAAAGCTTTCTTTTCTAATTTTTTTTTAAAGCTGACGATTTTATATTTATGAACAAAGAAGAGGAAAATCTCTTCACGATGGTCTTGTCCCAAGCTGTATTGTTAATATCTGGCTTTATACTTTGCAGTCTGGCTCTCTGATCTGTAGTAGACTATTGAGGTGGTAGTACCAGATATAAAATGTCTTATTTTTAGAAATGGTGGATTAAAATGTTTTGCTGTTTAATTTGTGGGTGTGTCAAATACTGTGGTAAATAAACACACTTAGGGTATTGGATGCTTGTTCCGTCATGCTGTACCATCTCTGCTAACACGTGTGTCCTGGGCTCAGCCTGTTCTTACCCCAGGTTTCCCAGGACACCAGGTCCCTAAGGATGGAGATGATGCAACTGCTCTCAGCTTTGCTTGTATTGAGACCTGAACCCTAATTTCTTAATGGAGAAAGGCTAGCTAGCCTGTAATAAAAGCTGTTTCCAAAACAGAAGTAAAGCAGCTTCATATATTAAGCTCACTAGATGTGAGGGTGAGTAGCCCTACCACATCTAAAACATGCCTCAACCCTTTCTGCAGGCTAAGAAGCCAAACTCATAGTCATGGTCATTTTATTTCTGTTAGGAGCAAAATTGTTAATAGAAATAAGTTCACCAGAGCCAGGTGTAGTGGCACATGCCTATAATCCAAACAATGAGGAGGCTGAGGCAGGAGGATCACTGTAAGGCCAGCCTAGGACACACAGTGAGTTCAAGGGCAGCCTGAACTACATAGTGAGACCCTGTCTCAAGAAAATCAAACAAAACAATTTTCTTCATCAGAATCTGCACAGATCACCTCTAATAGCTGACCAATTCCTTAATTCCTTTAATGGTAAAACAGCTAATTAGTATGTCCTTTGTTAGTAGCATCTGCTCAGGCTCCTGACTGATGTAAATATGTGTGCCAGTTGCTAGTAGATATCACTAGATATACTAGATACTCTCAGGATCTGAGAGAATTCAAATAGAGAGCTTCAGTTCTTAACAGAGGGTGCTGGAAATGGTCTTTCTTTGCGCTGTACTGTCTCAGGAAACACTGCATTGCCACCTTCAATGCTTGGTGCTTATGAAGGATTTGCCTGTTACACATGAGAAGTCTTGGGATGCAGGCAGTGTCGGTGTCAGGTGGTGATTGTTGTAGTTTGAAGTCTTTCTGTTGATTAAGGAGGGCTTCCTGGGAGAGGCGGGCTTTTGAGGCAGTAGGCTTGAGAGAGAAAAATGGCAGATGGAAGTGGGAGACTGTTCCAGACAGAGGGGTGGAGGACGTTGTGGAGGCAGCAGTGGGAGTAAGGAAAATGGTGCCAAGAGATGCATTCGGCTAGAACACAGGGGCAGCTGTGGGAGCTGGGAGTGGGAGGGTAGCAGGACAGGCTCACAGAAGCCTCGGAACTGACTGACTGCTGAAAGTCAGCTGGAGACCAACAGATTTGATAAGGCATTATTGAAACTAATAACAGGGCCAGGTGTGGTGCACTCCTGTAATCCTAGTAGTCTGGAGGCTGAGGCAGGAGGATTGCTGTGAGTACAAGGCCAGACTGAAATATAAAGGGAAACCCTGTGTGTGTGTGTGTGGGGGGGAGACAGGAGAGTAAAGCTATAATTATAAAGGCCAGACTTTAGAAAGTAGGATCATTACTGCTTTGATAAACCCAACTTTGCAAAATTTAAAATGTAGTTTGTTTGAATACTCTTGAAAATACTGAGTTGCTGTCTTTTTGTGTTAACAATAGAAAGCACTTACTGGTACTTTTGTTGTGGCTGGCTTTAATACATTGTTTCTTTCCATGTTCTTATCACCTAAACATGGCAATTTTTTGTTTATTGTTTTGTTTTTTGAGACAGGGTCTCAACAGCGATCCTCCTGTCTTGGCCTCCTGAGTCCTGGGATTGCCAGCTTGTGACACCATGCCCGGCAAGGCCATTTCTTATACTGTACTGAAAGGAGCACTAGAAAGAGCCCTTTAGGAACACTGGATTTTCTCCTTTGCTTCTAGATAGGGTTTGCTATACTACACTTGATCTTTGCCAAAAGGCCAAGAAGCGATAGGGTTGGCTATAAATGAGTTACACTGTGATAGATGACTCCTAGTCCAGGTCAGCTCAGAAGAAGAAAAGTTTACTGTGAAACTCAGCGATATGATTAAAAACGTTTTAGTGTTAGGAATTGCTTTAATTGCAATTTAACACTAAAAGTTTCTGGTAGAGTTTTCTACATACCTTTCCCTCCTAGTGGTGGGGAACAGAAACAGATCCCTTGCCATGTAATGACACTTTACTCCAAGACCAAGGCTAGAGGAGGAGTGTGTAGCACAGTAGAGCTGTGCCAAGGACCTGGGTTTGGTCCCCAGCACTAAAAGAAAAAGTCTCTCAACACCAAATAACTATTTACAGGTTACATTTTCCTGGGTTCCGGTGTCCATCTTTTCTTGTTTGCTTATTTTTACAGTCTGAACTCAGTAAAGCAGCGAGTCATTGAAATCTTCCATAGCTAGTGGGTTAGCTAGAAAAGGGGGAAGACCAATGGCATTCATCACTGACCACAAAATCCCAGTGGGTAGGTCATCCCAACTTTAAGTATGTAGACAGATACTAAGAGAACTAAAATCTCCACTGAAGCATCAGACCCCAATCACACAGTGCAGCTTGGGAAAACTCATTCGTATTTACCTGAAAATAAAAAGTTTTTCCACTCGTCTCTAAGCAGGAGAGCGGTTCTGTGTTTTAAACAGCTTCCAGGACCCTCACCCATCCATCTTTAAACACCGTGCTGTTGTGGAGCACACAGAAGAACTTCTGCAACCTGTGTGTACCTGGCTTTTTATTCGTTTAAGTTTTACTGATCTGGAAGGCCCTAGCCTTTTATTTACCTCCTCAAACTGTCTGAGGGTGTTAGCTGCATCCAGCTAAGCAACTGCTCACTCGCTTAGCTGGATGCAGCTAACTGCTGCCAGGTCTGTGTAAAAGGACCCTCCCTGATAGGCTTCTCTAATAAGACAGAATAAATAGTCCTGGGCGAAACTGGACAGAATCTCAGCTCAGTCAGCGTCAGAGTAGCCCGGACAGTCATGCTGAAAAAGGACCTAAGAGTGAGAGCAATAGTGAAGAGCATTCAACTGAGAAATTGTGGATCGTACAACTTCCTATCCTGGAAGTACGAGGCAGAACTGAAGTGATAGCACGCTGTCTCCGAGGAGGGCAGAAGTGAACGGTGTGTAAGGCTGGGAGCCAGTGTCCATCTCTAGTGACAGGGAGTTCTTTTTCTGTTCCTTGTTTGCCTGCTCTGCTGACTTCCTGAGGTTGGGTATACTGCAATGAAAGAGTCTTAGCTACTCTTTGATTTGATTGATCAAGCTTTCACATCAGAATGACAGACATTTGAGACAAAGTATGAGTGTTTTTGTATCTGACATTGAGGTTCCTTTGTCATCTGACATGGTGGCACATTCCTGTAATCCTAGCATGCGGGAGGTTGAGGCAGAAGGATCACTGCCAGTTTGAGGCCAGCCTGAACTACATAGAGATTTTGTTTCAAAAAATGAACACAAAAAGTCCCTTTGTCACAGTGAGTTTCTTTGGTTTGTATAGTGTTCTGGGTCCCCTCCTCTGTTAAGACTGGGAATAAACTGGATGTAACAATTCAGTGAGTAGAGCCAAGTGTGGCACATGCCTGTAGTCCCAGCATTTTGTTCCATTTTTGTTTTCTTTTTTTTTATTTGTACCGGGGATCGAACTCACAACCACGTGCTTGCAAGGCAGGAGTTTATGCCGCTGAGTTAAATCCCCAGCCCCCAGTCCCAGCATTTTGAGAGACCGAGGCAGTAAGACCAATGTTCAAGGCCAACCTGGACTATGTAGAGATCCTATCTCAAAAAAACCAAAGTACACTGACTAAAAGGTTTAAAACCCAAAACAGCCAGGTGTGGTGACACCTGTGATCCCAGCACTAGGGAGACTGAGGTGGGAGGGTCACCATGAGATTGAAGCCATTCGGGCCTACATAGTGGTTTCAAGGAGAGCCTGAAGTCCTAGCAAGACCATGTCTCAACCAAGGAAAAAAAAACTAAAATATTCTGTTTAGCTGAGCGCGGTTGTGAACGCCTATAAATCCCAGCATTCAGGATACTGGGGCAGGAAGATTGCTGTGAGCTCAGGGTCAGCCTGGGTTATATAGCGAGATCTTGTCTCAAAAAGAAAAGAGAAGAAAAATACTCCATTTAACCCATGTAGACCTCTGGAAGTCACTGTATTTGTCCTTGTCTTTGGAACCACTATGGTTTGTTCAACCTTGGTGTCCCAGACCTGTTCTGTCTTTTGGGGCTGGATAATTGAGTCTGACGCACTTAACATTCTACTTTGGAGCAGAGGGGATGGATTATTGTGGCACCAGACTAATCACTGAATTAATTTCACATTCTTAACCAAGAGTCCCTTATCTTATACAGGTTACCCTGTGGTCTTGTTGTGGTTAAAACAGAAGCTTCCAGATGGCTAAAAATCCTGCCTCGGTTCAGTTATGTTCAGCAGAAAATCAGCATCTGAGGAAATGTAGAAAATAACTTCCTAGTTGTTTTTAAGAAACAAAAACTTTCTTAAAACAAAAACTCTGAAATGCTATCATATTACCTTATTCAGCAACTGAGAGCTAAATTTCAATTCATGACACTTCTAATGCATCTCTCTCCCATTTTAAAAATTATGTACTCACATTTTAAAAATTGTTTGCAGTGACTGTAGCCGCTCATTTTCCTCATCAAACAGTAGAAACTATTAATTTGGGGTCCCCCTCCCATGATCACTTTTAATTTAGGGAATTCCTTTAAAACATACGACTATATTTTAAGAAAGAAGTCATGGATCCTAGGCTGTAGAATTTCATTTCTCATGTGTGTAGTCAGTGTCCCCTATAAGAGAACTAATTTTGCTGGCCCAGATCTGTTTTTTTTTTGTGTGGTACTGTCAATCATACTTCCACTGAACTATATCCCCAGCCCATTCATTTTCATTTTGCTAGAGACTGTCTCTGAGTTACCCCTATCCTCCAACTTTCAATTCTCTCGCCTCAACCTCTTGCCTAAGTGGGATTATAAGTGTGCATCACTGCCTACCTGCTAGGATCCTCTTTTTAAGCCTCTGCAAGCTGTGGCAGATAAAGTGGGGGGCAGAGCCCTCAGTTATGTATGCTCCAACCAGAGACAGCTACCAGTAATGTCAGCCTCACCTGGCTTTCTACTGTAACAATCTTTGCCTTGTTCTGGGTATGCATAGCTTCAAATTCAGGACACCTGTCAGCAAAGTTGGGATGGGTTTTAACTTCATGATGCAAAGCAAACATTCTTTTGATTGCAGTCTCCCAGGAGTGCCTCCACCCTCAGCAACTGCAGAAAAGGCATTTGTGGGAGACGAGGGTGGCTGCAGACGTCATTGCATCATCCAGATCCCAGCTGCGACCTGGCTCGGAGCTTTCCTGTTAAAAATAACTGTGGCTTTAGACTGGGGGGGGGGGAGTAAACTGCTCATCTCCATGGAAACTGGGAGCGGGCGGGGAAAGGCTGGCTTAGGATCTCCAGCACACGTGGCAAGATGGAATGATGCTTGTGGGGGCCAGAAGCTTGCAGGCCATCAGATAAAAGGTGACACCCCTAATTAGCATGCAGGATGTAGCCAGACACTGCCCTAGGGCTCTGGGGACACTTTGCAAGGAGGATGTTTATGAGCAAGTACTTGAGTCTGGTGAAGAATTACTTGAAGCTTCTGACTTTCTGTGACAGATTTGCTACTATTTGGCAAAGCAGAGAACATAGGAGCCAGCACAGTGAGGTGTTGTCCTATCTGGGAACCTCTGCAGCTCTTCCATTCACGGTCCACATTCATTTGTATATTCACTGAACTGATGACACAGGATACATTTTATAACCCAGAGGGAAATCTTCAAGCTTTGGGGCTGATGTGCATATTCACTTCCATCTAGTGGGACCAGGATTTCTTCTTTGGTGTTGTAGGAAATTATATAGAGCAGCATTAATTACCTTGAGTGTTTATGTAAAAGTATGTCTCTTAACCATTAATGGTATTTTTAGCTTTTGGTTTTCTTGAGACAAGGTCCTGCTATACAGTGCAGGCTGGCCTTGAACTCACATCATAGCCCAGGGTGGCATCGAACTCGTGGTGATCCTCCTGCCTCAGCCTTCCATGTGCTGGGATTACAGGGATGCACCACCAGACCTGGCTCATTTTTCCTATTGCTAACTGCCACAGATAGCTAACTTTTGGAGGAAAATATTTTATTTCTTCACTCTTCATTTTTTTCTTCAAAAAGATTTTAAGGGGTGGGGGATTTAGCTCAGTGGCATAAGCACTTGCCTTGCAAGTGCACAGTCATGAGTTCGATCCCTGGTACTGATAAAAAAAAAGTTTTGAAAAATCTCTTTTTCCCTTCAGAAATACATGAATACATTCTAAAACAAACAAACAAAACCAAAAACTTTTTTTAATACCCAGGACCTTTGCACTAAGGCCTTTTAAAATTTATGTATTATTATTTTTAAGACAGAGTCTTGCTAAGTTGCCAGTTTGCCCAGGCTGGACTTCAAAGTTGTGATCCTCCTGTCTCAGCCTCTCAGACTATTGGCATTACTGGTGTGTGCCACCACACCTGGCTTCCAACACTTTCATTTTAAATGAATGCAAATAACTGAGGATGAAGTAAAAATTTCTTTTTACATCATAGTCTTCTATAGATAACTTTCCTTACCTTCCTGGTATATTGGAAGAATCTGAACACTAATCCTTGCCCTGCTATTTAATAATAAACTTTGTACATTGTTAAGTTTCTTACCCTTCATGTGTAGTGTGACTGATACTGCCCACTTGTCTGGACTTGAAGAAGATTCTAGGTGGGGTAAGATGATATAACATACCTGATGTCCCTCTTCCTTGTTTCTTCCTCTTGAGCACCTAAGTGTGTTAACTCCAATGAGCTAAGAAGCGCATGATTTGCTTGTACCACATGGTTCACATCATGCTAAAGTTCAAACAGAGACACAGAGATCTGAAAGGTTTAAATGTTAAGACAGGTAGGTGTGCATTCCACAAGGATTTTTTTTTTAAATCTTGGAATTTTCTTCACTGCATTGCCACATCCATTGAATTAAAGACAATTCCAGAGACAGAGTTTAAATTACCTGGTTACTCTGGACATGGTGTAATGTTCCCTTCCATAATGCCTCACTCAAGAAACTTGTTGGGTTACAAAAGTATTTGTATGCTGTGAATGTAGTTGTGTAAAGGAAGAAACCTTACATAGAAAAATATCTAATCCAGATGTTAATCATTGTTTTATTAACTGTAATAAAATAATGGTGGATAATAGTTTTGCTCTTGTATTTTTTCTTATGTAATGTGACTTTATTACTAGAAAAATTAATTTTATGAGGACTATAAAAAACAAAAATAGACCAAATGATTTTATATGTAACAAAATCTAGTTAATTCATATGATTCACTTAGGTGTTGTCTCACATTTTATAAAATAACACAAGTCTTAGGCAAATTTCTGTAGTAGATGAAATGTGTTTTGAGACTTCTGCTGATTTTATCTTTTTTGCATTCAGAGACTTTTCTCCAGGGTATCTGCAGACCTGCCAAAGGAGCATAGAAATGTACTTTTCACAGAAGAGTTTTATCTTTATAGTAGTCAGCGGCATATAATCTGTAATTACGGTCGCTACAGAGCAAGCAGGCTTTGAGACGTGTGAGGTACGGGATGTAGTGGCACCCTGAAGTCAAGCCCTGTCTGCTGTTCCCCGGTTCTGCCAGAGATCAGAGTTGTTACTTTGTTAACCACAGGTGAAGATATGAATAGGCCATGCAAATATTCCTTCAGAAGGACCCAAAGAAGTCTTTGGGAATGTTTTTGGGAAGGAAGACATCAGAAGCTAGTCAGCAGCTTCTGATATAGAAGTTTCCACCCTCTGCACACTAATACAGTCAATTCTCATTGTTTGTTGATGCTGTGCTGTCAAGCACTACCTATTCTAGGTAGAACCCAGATGCTCCCTGGTCATAGGAACTGTACTTTTGTAGCAGATGGCCCCTAAAAGAGTTGATATCTATAAACTCACATGTAGTCTATAAAGTGCCGTCCACTGTGGTGGCCACTAATTACATGTAACTGTGTGGTTAAAATTGTAAAATTAATTTTTCCAGGGTTTTGAGACAGGGTCTTACTTTGTAGTTCAGGCTGGCCTCAAACTTTCAGTGATCTTCCTGCCTCAGTCCCCTCTGAGTGCTGGGACTACAGGTATGCACCACCACACCTGGTTAAAATTAAATTTTTAATAAAAATTTTAAAAAATTTCAACTCCACGGTCACATGAGCTACATTTCAAGTACTCACTAGCCACCTGAGGCTAGCGGGCTCTGAACATGTCTGTCATCAAAGTTCTGTTGGATGAGGCTACTCTGGAAAGACAGCACTGTACTTTCTGATTTCATGTTTCATAAAGGCAAAGGGAAGCTCACACTTCCTCATTCTACGAAGGGATAAACACCTCCCTCCCCACAGGCATTAGATGCACAATTAGATGCCTGACTTCAGCACATCTGCTTACCTTCCTTAATCTCTAGATCTTTAGGTACGCGTCATACTCAACACGAAGTCTATTCTCGCCCACCTCCTTTCTCTTCACTGGTTAGGGTCTAATTCTTCGTGGGTTCCAAAGTCCCCGAAACTGCCCAGCTCCTTGTCACTGCCTGGGACTTGTTGTGGAAACCTGTTTCTATGTAACAAAGTGGAATCTGAAGAACGACGGATCTATTTGTGCTGCTGAGTCACTGAATTGACTGAAGGAACGAGGGGGAGAAGCAGGAATGAAAGCAGCATACCATAATTCCTATTAGAGATTTTGCTATTTTCATATCGGCATGTCAAAAATACGCCACTAGACGAATTGCTGGAACGTTAGTGCTGGGAAGATGCCTTTCCCAGGTAGGATTTGAACTCCTGTGTTCTACCTTGAATGGCTCTCTGCTTTATTCTTTCATACAAAAGTTAACGTGCCAAATTTTAAAGGTTTGATTTTATTTATTTTTTTATGGAGGCAAAAATAAATCTCTCCAGTTTTGGCCGTTTTAGTTCTCCTAGGATTATCACTAAAATGCCTTTCATGTTTTATTTTTGTCTGGGAAGCAGACAAAACTTCTAGATATTCCAGCACCCACAGGATGACTCTGAATCCAGCTGACCAATGGCAAAGAGGAAAAGCACAAAAAGCCTCAAAGCTTCCCTTGAAGACGTGGGAAGATGCAAACCCAAGGCGCAGTGTGTCCGTTCCCCCAGCCCCTCCCCCCGAATCTATGACTACTCGTTTGACTGTTCAGCAGTTCTGATGCCAACGCTTTGCAATTGCAACGGTGAGGAGCTGTCTGGTGAGTACAGGACTCGGCATGGAGTCAGGACTCTTGCGTGTCTGACTCACTGCAGCGCCTTGAGGATGTCGCCTCCACCTTTCCTGCGCCGCTGTCGCCCCTCACCTGCCCGAGGGGTTCGGGCTGGTTTGAACTGAAAAAAAGTCCATTTCGCATCTACTGTTAAGATGGGTAGACTTAAATAAAAAAGACCCCCACGCCCACCCCGTGACAGCGAGTAAATCCCCAGCGAGCCCCCGCGTCCAGCCTGGGCTCAAGAGACCCCACCTCACTACCTGGGTCGGGGACGGGCACCCGTGGGGTGCTGGCGGTGGTTTGGGGGTCTTAGAGCAGGCAAACGATGGTTATCTTTATCTCTTTTTGAATCTGGATGTTGCTTTCCAATTACTAGAAAGTACCCACACCTGTCCAAGCAAAATTTACCCAGCGGTTACCCCAGACTCATTTTCCTCCGCGCTAGGCCCCAGTCCCGGGATCCCCGCGCCGGACGGGGTGGGGGCGGGGTGATTAGTCACAGCTGCGGCGCTCGCACCTTTCAGATCAGTGTTGTTTTCCTGTCCTCTCGCATCCAGAAAGTACCCTCACACAACACCCCTGCACCCGCGCCTCAAGCCCTGCTCCTGGGGAGACGCTCAAGTGGAAAACGGGTCTAAGTGTGGGAGACAGGTGAGGAGATCACACGGCGACCCCTGAATAGAAAGACTCCCAGGGCACAGCCGCGGTGACCGGAGCCCATGGCGCGCCTGGCCGCACCGCTCTGCGTGGAGACTCAGCGCGCACGCGCAGCGCCGGCTTCCCCGCGCGTCCCTCACGCCCCCTCCCGCCCAGACCCCGCGCCCCCGCCGTGGCGCCCCCCCTCGGGAGAGGGCGGCGGGGCGCAGGGAGCGTGCGCGCGGCCCGCCCCGGGCGCGGGCGGAGAGGAGCGGGCGGGAGAGGGAGGGGCGCGCGGCGCCAGCCCGCAGAAGCCGGGAGCCGCGCCTGAGGACGGAGCCCCGCCGCGAGCTTCGTGTGCCGGTACGGGGCCCGCAGGCCTGGGGGTGCGGGCGGGCGGCGGGAAGGGGCTTCGCGCCATCGGGCATCCGCGTGGCCGGGACTGGGGTGCCGGGACCCGCGCGACCCTCGTCTCTGGAAACTTTGCGTCGGCAACCCCACCTGCTCCCGGGCCGTCCTGCTTCCTCGGGCGGCGGGAATCCGAGAGGCCAGGACCCTAGGCGCGCACCCTGTCGCTCCCTTGACCCGGGTCGCGGCGTCCAGCCCCACACCCACCCCACCCCTGCTCCTCGCGACCGGGCTCCTCCCCGGCCCCCGCCGAGGCCGGGGGCCGCTGCTCACCCTGCCGGCCGCATCCACCCGCTCAGAGCCCCAGCGCGGCTCCATGCATCTTGCAAAGGTTTCTGGTGCATTGGTAGAAACAACTGGGCTTTCAGCGATGCCAAGTGTTCAACTTGAGTGTTTCCCTGCGACGGTAGATGGTGTGCACAATGCTAAGATAGGTCTGTTTATTCCTCCCACCCCCCACCTCCCAGTACTTTTGCTCAGAGCGAAGTTTCTCTGTCTCCTCTGTCTCTGTCTCCGTCTCCGTGTCGATGGTCGTGGGGAGTTGTCTGAAGTGGGTTGTATAACTATTTAGGTGGATGTTGCCAATGGTGCCAGCTACTGTTATGGTAACCGGGCATCCCGCAGGCAAAGGAAGAAAAGCTTTACACATGCAGTTTTACCGTGTAGGGATTATTTTTGGGGTGTAGGGATTAAAAAAACAAACAAAATCACCTTGTACTTTCCACCCAGCAGGACCTTAAGGCATTTGGCATGTGTTAACTCGTTAGCTGTTCATTAAGTTTATAAGAGGTAGATGGAGAGCATTATTTTCCCGTTTTACACATGTAAAAACGGAGGCGAGTAAACTGGAGATTGCCTGACCTTAAAGGAATATGGTTCTAGAGTTTTAAGCAGTTTCTAGGACTTCCTCCTCTTAATTAGATACTTGGAGGTGCAGTATAATGGAATGTTGGGGCGGCCTCCCAGAGGTGGTCCAGATCAGTTAAGTCAGAGGCCAGGACCAGCTCCTTTGCCTGCCACTCAGCTCTGCCCCAAAGTGACGTGACACTGAGCAAGTGACAACTTCTTGCCAGTTTTCCACTCCTTAAAAATGAAAAGAACAGAGGTGCTGTATTCTTTGCAAAGTTGCACGCTCTGGAAGCTCCACTGCCTGGAGCTGCAATGTGGTTATTGTTGTGGCCTCATAAAGGCCCGCCCGGTCTTGGTTCCCTTGAGAAATGCAGGGAATGAGGCGCCCCCAGAGTGACTAACCAACCGCCTCTTCTTCCACACGGACACTGAGAGGATTGCTACTGCCGGCCGCCGGGTGAAGACTGAGAACTCCCCGCAGGAGGGAGGAAGGAGCCTTGCACGGGCGGGCGGCTTGACACACGGGGCCCCATTCCTGCCTCCAGCTCTGACTCACCTTCTGACGCTTAGGGGAGGAGAGATAGCTGCTTGGTATTTTTGGCTTTCCCCATAAAACAGGAGACAGTTTCCTTCATTCCGAGTCTTCCGAACGACAGGGTGGAACGTGTGTATGCTGAGTGCTTACCCGAAACCTTTCAGACTGTTCTACTGCAGGTATGAATTCTGTGATGTTCTTTAATAGAATGGCTTAAGTATCTAGTCATATAAAAAATTGGCCAGGTGTGTAAATCCTTTAAGACTTTAGCATTAAAAACTAGCATTTGGGGAAAAAAATGAGCTTCAGGGAGGGAACTGTTGGGTATACTGCTTTGCAGTTGGGATTTTGTCTTAAGACAGTGTGGATTAAAGGATGAGTTTTCCTAATATTACAAGGGATACTTAATCATTTTCTGTGTTAAAAAAAAAAGTTTTAAATAAGGGTTAAAGGCTTCTTTTGACCATCTTAACCGTAACTGCTGTGCATATATCTTCCATTAGTTTGTGTGTATCTTTCTAGGCTTGTCTCAGAGTTTTCATGTCTATTTGCACAGTGATTTTTTTTAACTGAAATGACTTATTTTAATGACTGATCCTGTTTACAGACATTTGATTTCTGTCCAAAACAGGTAGCATGTTTTTAAGTACAACTGGTTGTAAAGTTTTATTAACCCTGGTGCCATGGTGCTATTTCTCAGGGCAGCAGGCAAATGACCCTTTCATAAATAATCTCAAAGTAATTGAATCATTTTGATCCTCAGCTTTACTTTCAGGTACAAATTAAAACTTTTCCATTAAAAAAAATGTAGGACAAGTGTATTCATCTTTTCTTTGCTTATAAAGAGGCATGAAAGGGAGTGGAAGCCAGGCAGAGTTGCTAAAGCAACAACAGCCGGGTATAAACTTACAGAGCTAACATTTAAGGTAGTAGCTTTATTATTTATGAAAGCTGCATGGGGTGAAGGCAAAGACAGGAAAGGAAGGTGTTAATGGAGGCGCAGTTGAAGTCAGTAATTTCAGGAAATGGGTGACTTAAAATTTGTGCCAGCAGTTTTGGATTTATATGGTGAAAGTTTATTGAAGGCTTTTTCCCATGCTAAAGGTACTGTATTGAATGCTAGGGTAAGAAGACAAGTAAGGTCCCTGACCTTACAAAGCTGGCAGGTTAATACTACTGACAGTCAAAGAGGAAATACTGTATTTTTCCCCTAGCCTGGCCAGAATTGTTATAAATTGATGAATTATTTTAAAAAAATACAATGCAACCAATTTTACAGGTCAAGAAGTGTCCTCCCCGGGCTGGAAATTTAGCTCAGCGACATAAGCGCCTGCTTGTCAAGAGTGAGATCATGAGTTCGATCCCCAGTATCAAAAAAAAAAAAAAAAAAAAAAAGTGTCCTCCCCTGCCCTTTCCCAAGGACAGCAGATAACCTGGCCAGTAACTACCCTGAGTTTTGTGGAAAAAATTTACTTCTTCTGTACTTTTTACCCCCTAACTATTAACCTCTAAATGACATAGTTATTTTTGCTTGTTTTTCATCGGTATGCAGTAAAATCAAGTAGGTGTTGTTTGGGGTCATCTTTCTTTCAATAAGCATCATGTACAGTCACAGTATTCTGTGTGATTGTGTGTAATTGTTTAAATTCCTGCAACATGCTGATTTTAAAGACTCACCCCTGTTGCTGCCTGGGACTAGAGTTGGTTCATTTTTATATGAACATACCACAAATTACGCATCTATTATTAGTGGACACTTGGGTCGTTCCTACTCTGGGCAGTTAAGAACGACCCTGAGTTGGGTTGGGTGTGCATATCTTCAGCCTTATTACTGGATGCTTTTCTTCCCAAAGTGGCCACCAATTTACATTCCTTTGGTGATGTCTGCCTTGGATTCATAATTCACTGTACCTACAGTTAAACCACAACATGTTTGGATATTTCTTAAATGAGTAAATAAGTGTCATGTAGGTGTCATCTGTTTCTGTCCTATCACATGATATAAATATATCAGTATATTTATATTTTGTTCCATGGTTTGGACTAACATACTGGAAGTGGATTTTCCACTGTGTTTGGTTAATGTGCCCAGTAGAACCCTCCCATTTATTTTGAAAAAGTAGATGAACAGTTATAGGGAATTTGCATATGCAAAATAAAGTACTGAAAATAAAACATATCTAATGCCTAGAAGACTTTCTAAGGTCCTGAGTGAACCCTACCTGTGGCGAGTTCTTGCCCCTGGTAGAGGGCAGTGGGTGTGTGGGGACCTCAAGCCACTCCTTGTTGAAGTTCGCTGAGGGTGGGACTCACACTTGCCTGTATACACATGGTCCCAAAGAGAGCAGGACACAGATGCATTCTCTCCCGCAGTGACATTTTGAAAGGAACCACAGCTTCTGTGCTGTCAAAACAGATAACACTTTTACAGTCTTCACTATGTGTTTGTCTTTACATCTTCCTTTGTATGTGAATGTAGAAGTAATTTAGAACTGTGTTTGATACAGAGAATTCCTGCTTTTCTTTTTTCGCTTCCTTTTGTGTGTGTGTATGTGCGTGTGCATGTCACTGGGGAGTGAACTCATTCTGGTGGATGCTAGGCAAGTTCGCTACTCCTGAGCTGTGGTCCCAACTAAAGAATCCCTGCTTTCTGAATGCATAGTGGAGTCGTCAAGTTAACTTTGCCCCTATGTGGTTTTGCTAGCTAGATCTGGGTAGGGGGTGTGTGTGAGAGAGAGGACAGGGAGAAACAAGGACACCTCAGGACAGTTACTAAATTCAGGGGTTTGTTGGTTACTATTATGTGCTGAGTACTATATGCTAACTGCTCGTGCAGCAGAGTGTTACATAATTCTGTGGATTTATAAATACTCTGGGGGACATACCTTTTCTTAGTTAGAAGGATGGTGTGACAGAAGAGCAGGTGGGATTTGCAGTTTCTTTTAATTTCTTCTATAAGGTGTCTTGGAAAGTGGCTAAATTACTGTTTTCTGTCTTTATTTGCATAGGTCACACCCTTTTTCTTGCTTATTACGTATTTTTTCAGATTCTCAAAGTTTTTAAATTATTTTTAAAACCATATGTTTTCTAGAAAAGATGCCCATCTGGTTAGAATTAAAAAGTATTGTCATAATCTTTTAATCTAAGTTACCGGGTGGGGGCGTGTCATGTTCCAGTGCTTCCAGGAGTGCTGAGGTCATGTGACCTGTCACATGGGTTCCACCCAGCTCACCTCCACCTTCCGGTTCTTTTCTTACCTGACAGAGAGCAGCCTCCTCTGTAAGCCTCAGTGGACTGAAGGCCTTTTTTGATATTTAGAGGCCACTGCTAGGCTAGCTTCTACTTTGTTCTAAGCACTTTCAGCATTAATGACTTGTGGCAGCTTTTTTTCTTTTTTTCCCTGACTGCTTTGGTCTTCAAGTTTGTGGGTACATGTGGGGGGAAAATTTAAAAGCATTCCACACAATGTATAGCAGAGAGAACATGGGAAGCCTCAAACTTCACCTGGGAGAGGGACCCTAAATTGAGCCTGGTGGACGTTTTGAGGATGCGCAGGTGAAAATAAAACCAGAGATGGGGCTGGGGTTTAGCTCACTGGTGTAGCACCTGCTTGGCAATCTCAAGGTCCTGAGTTCAATTTTGGGTACCAAAACAAAACAAAATAAAAAAACACCACAACTACTTGCTGGGGATGTGCTCAGCGGTAGAGCTCTTACTTTGCATGCAGAAGGCCCTAGGTTCGATCTTCAGCACCACCAAAAATAAATAATAATAATAATAATCAAAGAATGCTGTTGGCATACAAGTTAAATGGAAACTTAAAGTCAGGCTTTTTTTTTTTTTTTGTACCTGGAATCAAAATCACGACCTCAGGCTTGCCAGGCAGGCACTCATGCCTGCTGAATGAAATCGCCAGCCCTATTTTTTTGGTCTTTTTGAGACCAAGTCTCACTGTGCAGTTCAGGCTGACCTTGAGCTCACTTTGTAGCCCAGGCTGGTCTCAACTCATCCCGATCCTCTTGCCTCAGCCTCCCATTACTGGGATTACAGGTGTGTACCACCATGCCCGGCTAAATCAGGATTTTTAACTCAGAGTTTTGCTTATGTAGCCATGATGCCATGCTGATACCTTTGCCAAGTTCTCACCAGATCGACTTCTTATTTCAGCTCTCATATAAACAGCCCTGCCAGGCACAGGCTAGAGGGTGGTGGGGCTCTGGAGTGACAGCCATTTGTACCAGTTGATTTTCCTCTATTAAAAATCATTTTTAGTTTTAGAACTTGAAATAATAAAATGAGAAAGAGAAAAGCAGCCAACACCTTTACTTACTGCTCAACATTGTTTAGCCCTCTTACCAAAAAAAAAAAAAGCAAGGGCTGTAGCTCAGTGGTAGAGCACTTGCCTGACATGTGTGAGGCTCTGGATTCAGTTCCCAACAGTGAAAAAACACTAAGCATTATAAAGCTGATGTTTTCTAAGGTCACTTTTCTTCTCACTGAGAAAACCACCCCCATGATTTTAATGAATTTCCTTCCAACCCACTTAATACTGTATTTAAATATCCATCTATTTATCTTTTATTTATTTTGTGCAGGATGAACTCGGTGAGGCAGGCATGCTACCCACTTAGCTACCTCCTAAGCCCTTTTTAATTTTATTTTGAGGCAGGGTGTCACTAAGTTGCCTACACTGTCCTCAGACTTGGATCTTTGTGCTTCAGCCTCCAAGTAACTGGGATGCCACCAGACCCAGCCAAAGGATGGTGTTTGTTTGTTTTTTGTTGAAACAGGGTCTCTCTATGTAGTCTATACCAGCCTCAAACTCATGTCCTTCTGCCTCAGCCTCCCAAGTGCTGGGATTACAGGCGTGAGTCTACCATGTCCAACCGAAGAATGCATCTTTGATGAATATCAAAAAGATACAGAAATGTCAACTAGTCTTCATTTTGCACGGAGAACAAAACTGTTTCCAGGTTAAAAGTTGTATATCGGGGGCTGGGGATATGGCACAACACCTGCCTGGGGGTGGGGGAGAAAGACTGTAGATAATTTCATATGTTTCTTGTTTCTCAGAGTTGGAGAAATAGTTTTATGGAGTGTCAGTTACTTGGTATCAACTTTCAGCCTAAGATGATCCAAAATGGGAATGAAATGCCACTTCCTTTGTACTGGGTTGTATCTTAAGTCCAAATAACTAAGTCCAAATAACTATTATTAATAGTTACAATTTAAAATAATTTTATTTATTAATAATAAAATATTATTTATTAATAAAATAATTTTATTTATTAATAATAAAATATTATTTATTAATGATAAAATAATTTTTTATTTTAAAGAGCATGTGGCATTTATACACAACAGAGCATTGCTGTGCCTTATGGAAGGATATGCTTGAGTCATTTGCAGGAAAGTAGATGCACCTTGAGACCATAATACCATCGCCATCACCATCATCATCTTCATCAGAGATAATAAGACTTAAAAGGTTGTAACCTTTCTCGGATATGAGAAACCCAAAGTATAAATAATTTGCGTAAAATAAAAGATGACAGGAAACAGGGAAGTAAGCCTTTTGCAGATGGGATGGGAGAGAGGGATGGAGAGAGAGGGGCAGATGGGAAGGACCAGGGGAAATAAAAAGGGCTAAGATGGAGTATGTCCCCATACCAATCCCTCTCGAGGAAGGTATTCATTGTGTATCACAGACATGTACTAATAAAAGTCAGCCCTGCTTTTAATATTAGGGATTGTGCGTTAAAAATCCTTGAAATAAAATTCTTTCACAGTATCATTTCTACATGTTATTTTATTTAAAAAAAATTTTTTTTTTGGTTCCAGGGATCGAACTCACGACCTCGCACTTGCCAGGCAGGCGCTTATGCCACTGAGCTAAGTCCCCGGCTCCCTTTAAATAATTTTTAGAAAATGTTTCTTTTTTCTTTTCCTTTTCCTTTTTTTTTTTTTTTTTTTGATACTGGGAATTAGGGGCTTCACACCAAGCTATGTCTCTAGTCTTTTTTATTTGTGAGACAGAGTCTTGGTGTGCCTCTTAAGTTGCCCAGGCTAGAACTAGAGTTTGAGGTCCTCCTGCCTCAGCCTCCGAGTGCTGGGGTTACAAACATGTGCCACCCAGCCAGTCCTACAGATATTTGAGGCTTATGTGCTTTGTGGTTTCTGTTGCACTTGGTTAACTTTGCTGCTGTGGCGGGACAGTGGCCAGCCACAGTTAGTACAGCTGTGTTCCAGTAATACTTTACTCTTTGAGTACCGACGTTAGAACTTCATGTGATTTTTGTGTGCCATCAAGTACTGTTCTTTTTTTTAAATTTCTTTTCCAACAGATCGATTGTTTAGACATGTCTCAGTGATATTCTGAAGCCAGGGGCCTACAGAAGCAAGTGATGGCCATGTGGCCAGTGTTCAGTGATCTTGATTTGAACTTGAATAGAGGGAGGGTCAGAGGCCACTGCATTCTCCGAGTGTGAATAGTAACGTAGGAGTGCTGTCCTGGGTAGCGATAGCCTTAGCGATAGCGATAGGGGGCGCGGTGCATGCTGCCTTGTTTTGTTTTTTGTATCGGGAATCGAACTCAGGATGCTGTGCTTGCCAAGCAGGCTCTGTGCCCCTGAGCCATATCCCTGGACTCCTTTTCTAAGGTCGTGTTTTTTCAGGAGATAAGGGAGTAATTGGCCTCCTCTGCCTTTTGACTCCTGTTGAGCTGGAAACATGCTTCCTCCTCCCTTGGCAGTGGGGTGGCCGAGGAGGTCTAGGCACGCTCTGGCGCCGTGGCCTGGCCGCTAAGCGTGCGGGGAGGCCTCTCGGCTGACTGCTCAGAACCTCTGCTGGGTTTGATGCCTTTGATTTGTAAAGAGGGATGGGAAGTTACATTATCAATACTTTAGCACGATGTTAATTTGGTACAGAGTCAGTCTTTCTTCCACATGTACCCACATGCACAATCACACACGTGTGCATTTGCACACAGTTGGGCCGCGTGAAGTACAGAAGTCAGGGACGGGGTGGCACTCACTGCGGGGATGTGAAGGATTCTCACGTGGCCAGTGAAACAGCAAAAGGTAAGGCGATCCAAGGACCGTTACCATCTACTGAGGTCTTTTCCTGTGTACTTAATTTAGAAATTCTTTATTCTGAACTTCCTTAAAGTAATAACGAGCATTTAGAGTCCTGAGTTCTTAGGAAGACACCTGTATTTTCTGGTGCTGCTTCTCAGAGGACAGTAGTGACTTAAGCAATTTGGAGGTTTTAGTGCTGACTGTTAAGTGCTTTGCCTTTAAAGGTTCTGACTCATATATCAAAGTTTACCACTTAACCAAAAATCTGTGATTCACATTTAATTTTACCACTTCCTCCTGTAAGATTTTAAAGTATTATTTACATAGGCTGTGGCTCAAACTGGTTTCCTTTTACCCCCAAAGCGAGTATAAATGTAATCATCATTTGGAAGCACCTTTCTTGGGTCATTTCATCAGATTTTTCAAACTCAAGGACTATCTCATAGCACTCCCAGTTTAGGCTTTTGAGATTAATATCTAGGTTATCAATAAAGCATAAACACATTGATCTTATGTTTCTTACCTCCTTTCTCTTTGCAGTTCCTGTTTGGTTCCTCCAGGGAAGTGTATGTTTCAGTAGTCCTTAGATTGGTTGGTCTGTTGTGGTCAGATTATATGGCTAAACAACAACACGTGGCTTGTGGCCGCATGTAGTGGTGCATGGCTGTAATCCCGGCACTTGGGAGGCTGAGACAAGACTGTGAGTTTGAGGCCAGCCCGGGCCACATTGTGAGTCCAAGGCCAATTTGAAGTACATAGGGAGACAAAAAACAAAAACAGATGGCTTGTGGAAGGAGGGTCCTGGTGGCAGAGAGGTTAGTAGCCTCCTTTGTAGAGTCTGGAAAAGCTTCTTAACCCTCATTCACCTCTGATTTCGCCTCTGGGATCCAAGACAGCAGAATGATGCTGATCCACGAGGAGGGGCTAAGTACGTTCATGGGGCTTAAACAGGGCAGGCGCGCAGGTTTGCATCAGCAAGTTCAATGCAACAGAACAAGGCAGATTAACGAGCGGTACTGTCGTGTATTTGTGAACGCAGGTCACCTGGGATCGTGTTAAACTGTACAATCCGATTCTTTAGGTCTTGGGATAGTGCCTGGAAGCCTGCATTTCTGTCAGGCTCCAGGGATGTCAAGTGCTGCTGGGCTTGTAGTGAGGGGCAATAAAAAAGGGCTTTGATTCTTTATTTGGAATCTGAAAGTGAGACTCTTAAAGCGTCGGAATGGCAGTGTGTTTTAAGGGGTTGAAGGAAAAGTGTGATTGTACAGTCTCTGAGACCCCTCCTGCTCTGCTGTGGCTGTGGTGGGCATGGGTCCTCAACCATGGGCATGCTGGAGGCCTGGCCCTCAGTACTGAGGTGGTGAAACCTTTAAGAGCTGCAAGGTAATTAGGTCACGGGGGACATTACCCTCAGAAGGGATTAGGGATTAATGTTGGTCCTGGAGTGAGCTCTCATGAGAACTTGCCAATAGCAGCAGGACTGATGTCCTAGCCTCTGGCTTCTTGTTCCACCATGACTGCCCCCTCTCATGTGCATTCCCCCTGTGACACCCTCCACCATGGTGTGATGGGCCAGGAGGACCCTCACCAGAGACTGCAGTGATAGTTACCCAACCTTGAACTCTCAGCCTCCAAATGGGTGAGGCAAATAAACTTCCTTCTGTGAAGGGAGGGTTGCTGGGATTGAACTCGGGGCTTCCTGCATGTGAAGCACATACTCTTACCACTGAGCTGCACCTCTAGCCGTCTGCCTGCAGTGTCAAGCCCCAGGCGTTCTACAACAGCAACAGAATATGAACTCATATACCTTCCCTAGGAAGAGTTCAGTTTTCCAGAACTCCTGACTGATTTTTACTTTGCTTTGATTCTGTGCTTTCTCTTTGCTCTGCTACAACAACTTACTGTTTGTGCTAATCATTTGATTCGCTTCATGTTATTCTGTCTCTTATTGTCACTCAGTTTTTATGTGTGTGTCATGCATCATCTCCTTCAGGTGATAAAATTCTAGCATTATTGTGTTATCTTTTTTTTTAAATTTAAAAGAGAATAAAACAAAAGGGGGCAGTGCAGAGCAGATCAGAACAGGACAACATAGGCAACACAGTACTTTACATTAAGTCAACTGGACATCAACAGTAGCTAACACCATATCTCTTACTCTGCTATAGTTGAGCATAGTTTCAATTACAATAATATCAAACATAACACAATAGTATAAAGGCATGCATATAGTGAAAGAATTACAGGGCTTTCTGAACCGAATAACAGAAAATGATCAATGG
>PVJX010007343.1:25395-71738 GCA_004027295.1 Dolichotis patagonum | reverse complement strand
GAGGAATTGTCTAAAAAAGGGAGGCAGAGGATATTGTTAATGGGGTAACAAGATTTAAAATTTACATTCTTCTCACCACTCTGCTTGGATGGATTATGTGCTGTTCCAGTTTGTCTACTTACACTAGACTTGAGGACATGGTCAGCTATCCCAAAAATAAGCGGACATATTATAGTAATCATCCCTAATTTTCCTATCAACTTAATCTGAAACCCTTTATAACTTATACTGTCTTATTACGACTGATCTTATTTGAATCTGGTTTGTTAGCTTGCTACTTTGTATTGACTGATTTTATTTAAATCTGTTATGATTGATAGCATCAAGTCTAAGAGTATAGGCAACTACACTGAAGATGACAAGATTCACTAAGATACCCACTCTGGTTTGATTATTACTTGCTTTTGAAGTCTTATAATGTCTCCAATGCTTTGTTTTTATTAATGTTGTTAGACACTGCTGAGACATCATGGTAACCATTGTAGATCACCTTGTATTGCGGTTTTATGTGACTTTTCTGCCTCATGCTTTTCTAGGAATTGTTTTATCTTGCTTTGTTTTGTTTTTCCTGCTAATACAGAAATGATAGATATACATGTAGAGACACATGCATGTGTAGAGCTTATAAAGAGTTTACGAGAACCAACTATATAACACATGTTGAAATGAGCAACTACTTTGAAGAAAAAGAAACACTACAATACCCAGTGCTGATTCCATAATGTCATGATATGAAGTCCAGCAAAACTATCACTTTTTGTGCAAAGTGATCTTAGCTTGCTTTGCCTTGTTTAAGTTCAACACACATTAAGGTAAGGATAGCCGTTTTGAGGAGAATGAGACACTATGACAGCCATTCTTGGCTTCCCTAATGTCTGGTCTTGAAGACCTGAAATGTCCTCCTTGTCCTGCTCAGATCAATTCCATACTAGGTTGTTTCATGTGAATTCCCTGTATGTGACAACATGGACAACTATTTGGAAGAAAACAAGAGTCACTATGATAAAGAGTGAATATCTCCGACTGTCTAGTTTTGAAATTTTTGTCTCTTACATTGCTTTCTCGTGATCCGCTTTGCTCTGTTTTGTTGTATTTAATTTTACCCTTTTGATATAATTGCATGTATATTTGAGTGGGTAAGACGAATGACCACATTGCTGTTTTTGTCAGATCATGGAGCAGAACTGTTAACAGTCTCTCTGTTTGAATTTCTACTTTACATGTTTTAATTTTGTAATTTGAATAACTATTTCCAAGAAGTCAGTATGTAATTTGTCAAGTAATAATTTCTTAGGTTTTTTTGTTGTTGTTCTTTTCCTTTTTTTACCTGGAATTCTGTATTGTTGCTACCCTTTATTTTGTTATGTTTTGTTTTTTCTCTTTAAATAAAATTTAAAAAAAAAACTTTAGGCTGAACTTGTTCAGTAAAACCACTGCTCTAACTCATCACAGCGTACTTTCCTACACAAGCTGAGCTCCTGCCTCAGCACTCTGTCCCCGTCACCCTATTCCCTCCTTTTAGTTGCTTTCCTTCAAAGTCCACCTTATAAGGCTATCCTTTTCCAATCTAAGTGCAGAATAATAACCTGGGCATCTTGTCAAAGTGAAGATTCTGGTCACAAATGTTTACTCCTGTGTTTCTTCTAGAAGTCTCATGATTTTAAATTTCATTTAAATTTAAATTATATAAATTAATTATAATTTAAATTTACATTTAAATCTATGGCCTGCTTTTCTACACATTTCTATAAATAGCATGAGGTAAGGACTGAAGTTCAGTTTGTCACATGTGGATATCCAGTAGTTTTAACACCCTTTGTTAAGAAGACTATCCTTCCTTCACTGAGATATCCTTGTTCCTTCTTCAAATATCAAATCGATCGTACCTATGTGAGTATCTTTCTGGATCCCATTCTGTTGTAGCTGCCTATCTATGTAGGCCAAGCTATCCAGTGTGTATGTATCGGCTCAATGGATTATAATCCAAACACAAAAAGTATTCTGTGCAAATGAGACAGGGCCAGGAACCTAGCTGACCTCTCTGCTGTTTCCCTGTTTTCTTTCCTCTGCTATATATACTGTATCCTTTAACCCTCACTGGCCTAGAGTAAGTATACTTCATTAAATTCTTATGAGTTCTTTCAATTAACTAGCCCAGGGGTAACTGCTGCAATGATTTTTCTTTCCATGATTAAAAAGGCTTTTCTTACCACAGAGCCAAAGGACTAGCTTTTTTCCACCCTGCCTAATGGGTCAAGGTCAATTCCCTCTACTTTCTCTGTTAGGATTGGCATGTCCTCAGTCACACGGATTACGGCTGCTCGGTCTACTTTAATACTAACTAGTTAGCCATGGTCAGACCACTATTGTAAAGTGGGGGGAGATTTTAGTTTAAAATATGCTTACAAATCAGAGTATTTATACTAGTCAGTGTAAGTGTGCATTACACTGTGTAGGTGTGGATTACAAACACAGCTAAAACAACACTGACCTGAAAAGAGCAAAATGCAGCAAAAGCCAAAACTGTCAAGACAGACCAAAATGTATATGCAGGCATTTTCTTAGTCTAAGAAGGGAATTACACTCTGGTACCACCTAGGCATGTCAACAGGGGAAAATAAATGGAGAGTGCTAGTACCATTAGGGTAAAGCCGCCACCACCCCTCCTATGACAAAAACCTGAGATAATCAATTTAAAGGTGGAAAAGGTTTACTTTGGCTCACAGTTTACAGATTTCAGTCACGCTCACTTGGCCTTGCTACTTTGGACCAGTGGTGGCACAGCACACCATGGTGAGAATGTGTGATGGAGGAGGCCAAGGAGCAAAGAGACAGGAAGAGAAAAGGGCAAAGTCCCAATGTCCCCTCCAAAGGCAGGCTATCAATGAACTCACTTCCCTCCACATGACTGGCCTGCCTCTTAAAGGTTCCATCACCTCCCCAAAATGCCAGAAACTGGCAATGAAGACTAACCATCAGGCCTTAGGGGACACTTCCAAACCACAGCATGTTTGAAAAGGTTATGTAACAGTGGCAGAAGAATAGTAACAATATATTGAGCATCTGTCACTGGAGACACACTGCGCTTAAAATCCTTTACATTATTTAATCCTAACAAAAGTTCTAAGAGCTGAGCCTGTTGGTGATTCCATCTCAGAAACGAAGATCTGTATAGCATGGCAACACTGTCCCACCAGTGGTCCCCAGGACAGGGAGAAGAAGAACCAGGAGTTACTTCCTGGCATTCTAACGCGAAGTCCACAATCTTACAGGTTTAGTATCTCACCAGAAATGCTGGGGACTAGAAGTGCTTCCGATTTTAGATTTTGTTGCGTGTATGTGTGGAGGAGGGGATTATGATACAATAATGAGATATCTATACAATGAGGTATCTTAGGGATGAGGCCCAAGGCTAAAAATGAATTCATTTATCTTTCATATATATCTTATGCATACAGCCCAAAAACAATTGTGTCAGTATTTTCAATGTGTGTGCACCGCAGCATTTTGTATTTCAGATTTTTTAATTAGAGGTGCCCAACCTTGTACCACAAAACTATTTCTGAAGTTGTCTGAATGTTCAAGGGGAGAAATGAATCAGACCAGGAGAACAAAAGGTGAAAATAAAGGAAGTCTGACAGAAAGTTCTTACTATTTAGAAAACAGAAGAGAAAGGGTCAAGGAAAATGGCTTACAGGCATTTGAGTACTTTCAACAGTATATTGATTAGACCTCGATTTGATCATTTGATTGATGCCTTGAGGTACAGCAGACCAAATTAAAAAGCAAAACAAAACGAAACACTACTCTCTGAAATTTTCACAATTACACAGAACTTCTATTCTCCACAGGCTGGCATGGAAAATGATGACTGTTTCATAATTTATCTGTTAACTCTTCTTTTACCATTTAAAAGATTTGGGCTTTCTCACTGGGGGACTGTGCGTATTGTTCTACTCTGTCCTCCAACTCTGAGCTTTGTCAGTGTGGCCAAAATCCACTTAATCCAAACATAACACACCCTAGTGGTTTGGTCTGTATCTAATTGTTTAAAACTTTCTCCTGCTCTAGTAATTTCTTGATATTGAATGTATGTGGCAAAAATAAAAACTCTTTTCAGTCTTAAAAGCGTTAACATACATTGCAAACTTTAAAAACCTTATCTATCTCTTACTTCAATTCACAGTATTTAAAAACCAGGAATAGTTTCAGAAACTACAAGAGAATAAAGAGGAAATCCTACTCCTCAGAGCCCATAAAGTTGGATTTTCATTCACTATTTTCTCAAAAACATCAGGACATTCCGACACCATGCTTTCGTTCTTGGCATTCCTATAGCTGCTCAATAGTCTGTGCTTGGAAGTAAGGGGAGGAAAGATCGTAAGAGAAAAGAAGAATCTTTACAGCTTTTGATCTTCACTTTTGAAAGCTAGAGTCAAAGTCTGTTGCAAAAATTTTAGAATGTAGTAACATTAACATTAAGTTCTTAAACTAAGCCAGTTTTAATTACTTCTACAAATTATTTGCTTTAATCTTTACAACGGTCCTATAAATTGGCACTAGCACTGCACCCATCTTAGAGATGATAAATAGGCACACAGAAGTTCAAATAATTTATCTAACCCCTAAGAAGTAAAAAGGAGCCAGAATTCACACCCAGGCAGCCTGTCTCCAAACCCCACGCTATAATCAACTATAGTATATCTCCTACCACTGAGAAACTTAAGATACTGTGGATCAAACAGAATGCACTGTGAAACACAATTTAAGAGCCCAGATACAGACCCAGTTATACAAGGAGTGATCAAAATACACAGTAAAAGTTTACATTTTAAAAGATTTATTGTCGTAAAAGACACACTGCCACTGATCCCTTCTCGCTTCAAACCGCATCCTCTTTATCTCTCTCACCACTTTCCTAAGCAGTCTCGAAGTCCTCTTTCATCAGTACCATTAGCTATATTGATGCAGCTGCCTTGCTATTCCCAATCAGTTTAAACCATTAAGCTTTCCTGGTCATTTTGACTTTGGGGGGCAGCCAGAAACTGTACAGGTCCAGATCCAGTGACCAAGGTGGATGAGGACACCTTGTAATCCTTCTTACAAGCCCGCCTCTCCACTGGATGGCACTTGGCAGCAATGCTTTCTGTGTGGAGAGAGGCCTTCCAGAACTGCTTCAGCAAGTGGCAAGAACAATGGGATAAGTGTGCTGAAGCAAGATGGTCTGTTTTGGGGGGACTAATGACAACGTGTCTTTATGGTAATAATGTTAAAAATTTAAACATTCACTATATATTTTCATCACCCCCTTGGACTAAAAACAAATAGTACACGTGGATCACAAAACAAAAGGTGCTGCCTTAATTAGTAATTCATTTCCAGAAAAGTGTTAACTTCATCTCACTCCATTTATTAAAATAAATTTTAGGTGTTTTAAAGAATTACACAAGTATCTGGGACAAAGATGATGCACATCACTAACTTCCTTCCCTATCATTCTTGATAAAAATGACTCAACTAATTTCATAGGGAAAATTTTCCTATCAAATGTTTACTTAACAAGACCTTCATCCATAAACCTGAACCCCTGAGAAGAGTCAGCAGAAAACAGGGAGGAAAAGTATGGAAATTAGAAAGCCCATTCAGCAGCCAGCTCGCAGCACATCGACAAAGAAGTGCTGCTATTTTATTAATTATTAAGAGCCACACACCCTACTAAGTGCTTTGGGCTGTTACCAAATTTCAGTATTACCATTTGCACAAGAAAAAAAATTGTTCAGAAGCTGAACAAGATGATAGTATTACATAGCTAGTAAATACCTGAGCCAGGATTGGACACAAGCCTAAATTCTGAATCACTACACTATCCAAAGGGAGCCAAGTCCACCATGATGCTCTCTTTGGAGGCTATGAGGAACCCCTGCATAGGAACAAGGGATAGGGGCTGGACCAGAACTAGAGACCCAGCTGTGTGTGCCGTGCTTCTGCTTTGGTGCTGAAGGGACACTACTCCAGCAGGCCTCAAGGGGCCAAAGCAGACACAAAAGGGACACTCTTTCAGAACAAAAGCACACTCTGTCCTGCAGCTGTCTCCCACCCCCTACACCCATCACTATCCCACACAAACTATTAGAACTCTAAGCTGCCAAGAAAAATTATAACAAATCTAACCCTGCTCCATATTCATCTGGAAGAGAACAGAACAATAACCTATACAGTCTCTGACAAAACATATTTTAGTTACCAATACTGAACCAAAAAGACTGCACTTTGCAGATGAGTAAACTGAGAAGCAGCAAACCAGCCAGAAGAAAAGGCTCAGTATTTTAAGAGAATTGGTAGCTGAGGATACAGCTCAGCGGCATAAGCGCCTGCCTGGCAAGTGCAAGGTCCTGAGGTTGATTCTCCTACAACCAACAGAGAGAGAGAGAGAATTGGCAAATTCTGGATAATGATTGTAAGTTCAAACAGTAAGATAAGTTCATAATTTTTAAAACGTAATTTTCAGTAGTGTTCAAAAGGGCATTGCATCACTGACACAAAAGTGACTATGAAGCCAGGCATGGTGGTAAACACTCTAATCCCAGCACTTGAGGAGGTTGAGGCAGGAGCATCTCATATTCCAGCCCAGCCTGGACAACTCAGCAAGACCCTATCTCAAAAGAAAAAAAGGGGGCGGCACTGGGGATGGAGCTCAGTGCAAAAGCCCTGGATTCAATCCCCAGTACCATAAACAAAGAAACACATAAACAAATCAGTTGGGGTGAAGAAAGCTCATGGGCAGAATGCTCGCCTAGAATGCCTGAGGGCATGGCTTCAATCCCCAGTACCATAAATAAATAAATAAAATGAGGAGGAAAAAATAGAAACAACACTGAACAGAAAAATAGTAAGTAGCTGGGCATGGTGGTACATGCTTGCGATCCCAGCACTCGGGAGGCTGAGGCAGGAGGATCACAAGAGTTCAAGGCCAGCCTGGATTTCACAGTGAGTTCAGGACAGCCTCAACTACATAGCGAGATTATATCTCAAAAAGTACAATAAATACATAAATCGTAAAAAAGAAAAATAATAAGTAGGGTTAATAAGTAACTAATGGAAACAGAACCTAGAGGTGAGTTTTCCAGATTATTCAGAGTTTTTCAAATTGTTTACTCAGAGATTTGAAGAATTCATCATAAAAGAGCCATGTGTCCTATGACAGTTTCTAAATGACAAAGATAAAAGTTGAATAGACATTTTACCCTCCACTAAGATTAAGAAAAATAAAAAGGAATATGAAAGAGACAGGCATCAGGTTTCTCATCTACCATACTAAATGCTAAAAGAAAATGGAGCAGTATTTATAGGATGCTGAAAGAAAAAGACTGACCTAGGAATTCTAAATTTAGTTAAGTGACCAATACTCTATCATTATTAAATATCAGAAGAAATATATTAATAGACATGAAAGGACTAAAAAAATGTACATTCTGCTTATCCTATCTGGAAGCTATTTTAAGAAAGAAAGGATATTTTAAGAAAGGATGAAGTAAAAAAGATTAGAACAAAGAACTCAAGAAAATAATAGGAAAAGACATCCAAAAGTATAAAACAAATAGCACTGAGCACATGCAAACTAAGAAAGTTACAGTGATCTAAGTAACATACTAAACCATAAAGCAAATATTAAGAGATTCAGAGAGAATATTTAAGGAGAGCATAGCAAAAAAACTAACATGAACAAATATTTCTCATTTCAACAAAATGTAGGAGATAAGGGGCAAAGGAAGGAAGAAAAAGGACTGAAGCAGAACTCCACTAGTACTATTAAAATAAGTTCATATTTTAAATGAGTCCACAAAGGGAACGGAATTCTAACTCCCATACCATAAAAACACTTGTTCTTCTTGAATAAAAGGAAAACTTATAAATAAAATAAAACAAATCTCTGGAAAAGGTAAACAAGAAGAAAATATAGTAATCTGAAAACCTAATAAAAGATCAAGGGTAAGCCCAAACAATGAGCACTAATGGGTTGTTATGGTTGATACATTGTGTCAACTTGGGTAGTCTAGAAGTTTAACTGACAGACTCAGGGAGCCAGGGTTCTTACTTTGTAAATATCCTCATCCTGTGCAAAGGAGGGCAAGGAGATTTTGTGAGTGTTAGACCAGACCTGGATGGGGGGAGGTAGCCTGTATACAATATAAGCCAGGAGAACAGGTTTTTTTTTTCTTTTGTTCTGGCTGCTGCCTTGAAGTGTTGCCCCAGTACCATGCCACCCTGCCTTGCAGCCAGCTGATTATAGACTGAGTCCTCCGAAAACTGTAAGCTAAATAAGTCTTTCCTTGCTTCACTTTGTCTCAGCAGCAAGACAGAATCTCCCCCCACCGCCCGCCCTTTGTGGGTAGAGTTTGAAAAGATTTGGAGATGTGGTCTGAATGCATAGAGCTGGAACAGCTCAGGCTGTTTTGTAGCGGAGATTCTGGTCAGCGCTCAGGGGACCAGAAGGCTGATAGGAAGCCTGATGGTAAAGACCAGGCTCAGGAGGTTTCTGCTGGGAAGAAGGGCTGCATTGGTTGTTGGACTCCACACAATGTGTGTTACGGCTTGGCAGAAAATTTGTCTGTATTTTGCTTGTGTCCCGAGACTCTGCCTGAGATGGAGATTAAGGACAGTGGACTGATTAATCTGGCAGGTGAAATTTTAAAGCAGTTGAATGCTGAGGTGGTGACTTGACTGCTGTTGGGGGGTTTGGCCAGATTTATGTTGTGAATCAAGAGCAAGGAGCCCAGCAAGGTGATTTAAAATGTGAGTTTGGCTAGAAAGGTAGCTCTAATAAAGCTGTGGACTGCAAAGATAGCGCTGAGGAAACCTCCACGGCTGAGAAGGAGCAGGGGAATTAAACAGATGGCCTGGGGACATCACAGGAAGCAGCTGGTCCCCACACTTTGCAGCCTCAAAACTGCAAAAGTGAAAGACTTCGCTTGGAGGAGAAAGCCTCAGTGCACCATGTTCCAGAATGGCAGCAGCAGAGAACCTGCTCCTCAGAATCAGGTTCAGAGTGCCCATGGATCCAGGCACTCGACCCCTACGCCAAGGAGAGGAAAGCCTGGCTACTGCTCCAACTGGCAGCAGGCCTTGGCACCATCTATGTGGTGCTGGTTTTAGATGCGTACAGAATGCAAGGGTTCTGAGATTAAAAAGGCTTCCACTCCAATTTCTTGGGAGGCCAGGCAGTGTGCCCCTGAGAGGGCAGTGTGTGAAGCTATGAGCGTGAAGCTAAAGTTGCAGTGGAGACCCCAGAAGTTTGGAAAAGCCAGGAATGTGATAATTTAAGGAACCCTGCCGTGAGGGAGCAGAGCTAGCCTGAGAGAGAAGCAGTGGGATCAGTAACCACCAGAAGTGCCATACGGGAGAAGGCACACAAGCCCTTTGGAGCTCACCATTTGCCATACATTGCCTCAAACGGTGCACATGGAACTACAGGATTTAATGTCTGCCCCACTGGATTTTGAGCTTGCTTTTGTCCCAATCCTTTGTACTCTGTTTGTACCTTTCGGAATGATAATGTTTATCTTGTGCCTTTGCATGTTGGAAGTGTTTAACTTTGTTTTCATTTGTACAGGGGTATGCAGCTAAGAGTTTGCCTTTCATCTTGGAGAAGATCTGGCACTTGAACTTTTCAGCAATGCTGAAACTTAGAACTTTGGCAGCTCTTGCAGATGGACTAAATTCCTTTTGCATAAAGGGATGTGCATGAATCTTTGGGGGTCCAAGGACAAAATGTTATATTTCTAATGTAATATAATGTTGATAGACAATGTTGGTTCTTAACATTTAGCAATGTTAAATTGCTAAATGTTAAGAATAAGCATGTCTTTGTATCTGGAGGCTGATTTAAAGAAATATGTCTGTTTGCCAAGTTGACAAGGGGGTAGATTGTTATGGTTGATACACTGTGTCAATTTGAGCAGCTTAGAAGTTTAACTGAGAGACTTAGCAGGGAGCCAGGGTTCTTACTTTGTAAATACTCTCATCCTGTGCAAAGCAGGGCAAGGAGATTCTGTCAGTGCTACACCTGCCCTGAGGCCAGAGGTGACCTGAGTACAACATAAGACAGAAGAGGCTTGGTTTGCTCTGGTTGCCCTTTTGCTCTGAATGCTGCCTTTAAGTGTTGCCCCAGTGCCATGCCACCCTGCCTTGGAGCCAGCTGATTATGCACTAAAACCTCCACAACAATGAGCTAAATAAACCTTTCCTTCCCTCACTTTGGATGTCAGGTGTTTTGTCCCAGCAATGAGAAAAAGGTAACCAAGACATGGCTTAAATATTCCCAGATAACAGACACCCTATAAACTGGGTGAAAAAGCAAATGCTACCATGTTCCAGGGTGATTAAAGGAGGTACTCTCACCAAAAGTACCAGATGTACAGGAGCTATACAAAAAGTATGCACAGTATAAAGAAAGAAACAACATTCCAGGCCCTGTGATAAACTGAACATCTTTTTTTATAAAGTAAAAAAGAAAATTCTACCAGATAAACACATTCATAATGGGGTTACAATTTGTGTCTCGCTACCAGGCATTTCTGATTTGAAACACTGGTGGTATGTGCATGAGTGTCTCATCAGGAGCGATGAGACAATTCTATCTATACTGGGTGGCACAAGCCACCCAACAAGACAGTCATGTGTGTACCACCAGTGGTTCAAGCCACAGGGAACATGTTGTCAAAGCACACACACACACACACACACACACAAAAGAGAAGAGAAAAGAAAACAAAAGAGAAAAAAATTAAGAGTCCCATGATGAGCTGGCAAGAAAAGAAATCCTTGGAAAACAAAAATGAGAAAGGTTATCATCTTGGACCCAGAAACTCTACTTGGAGCTGTGTATTCTCCATTCACATGCTACAAAACAAGTTACACGAGGGCACAATAAATTCAAGGTAGTGTTTTTTAATTTAACATGTTATTTGACTACATATTCTAAAATAATATTCAATTAAAGTGTGTGGGGTTTTTTGGGGTTTTTTGTTTTTTTTTTTTTTTTTGGTACCGGCGATCGAACTCACAACCTAGCACTTGCCGGGCAGGCGCTTATGCCACTGAGCTAAATCTCCAGCGATTAAAGTGATTTTTTAAAAAAAAAGATCTGGTAGTTCCAGGTTGATTAAGAAACAACAACTTTAATGATTCAAGCTCCATATTTCAACTCCTTTATACTCCTAATGTATGAGGAACATCATGTTAGGTGAATATAAGGTTTTAAAGACCATACATAATATGATCTTAACTATACTAACTAGATCAAAGAAAAAAGAATAATAGGCATTTTCTTATTTTTTCCTTCTTAAATTCTTTCTCAAATTTTTCATAAAAATGTAACGTGTACAAATTTTAAAATACGTGTAAGATAGGCATGCTGACACATGCTTGTAATCTTCAGCATTCTGAACGGCTGAGGCAGGAGGACTGCAGGTTGGAACCCAGCCTGGGCCACTTAGTGAGATCCTATCTCAAAATAAAAAACAAAAGGCTCTGTGTGTGTCAGATACCCAGGTTTAGTCCTCAGTACTGCAAAAACAACAAAACAAAACATGTATATCAAAAAACTAAAAGAAAAATGTTATTAAAGAAAAAAGGGTTCAATAGTTCCTTGGCCCTAAGGCCACAGGCACTTTACCCTTGTCTTCCAATTAGATTTTTCCACGCCAAACTGCTCTACGCACGAGGTTTCCGAAGTCCCCACCACACACACAGCAGCTGTTGATGAATCCTCTATGCACAGTGTTCACATAGTACAAACTGAACAGTTCACACAGCACCTCATGTGCCTTTATTACTGGCTACAGTCCTTATAGATAAGTAAGGAAAATAAAAATAATAGACAGTTTTGCAGTGAGGAACTTGGAATTTTAATCATCCCAAAGCTGCATTAAATTGAAAAATATAAATACAACTGGCCCTAAAGCCATCCTCTTTTCATGCACCATACTTCAGAAAGATAAAACAAAGGATAGTGCATCTATTTCCAAGGGGTTCAGATTCCTGTAGGTATTTCATTAACACCAGTAACCATCTGTGCGCCTAAGCCTACTGCAGACCAAATAAACATTTAGTGGCCACTGCAGGCTAAAAGCCTACACTGCCCATTTGGTGTGCCTCAGTGACATCCTTCCTTCCGTCTGTTACCACCCCCAGATGAGAACAGCTTGTATGACTTCCCACGTGCAGAGAAGCACTTACTGGTTTCATAGACATCTTCCAAGATTGTCTTCTGAATGGCTTAAAAGTAAAATTTGAGTCTCAAGCTGAGGAACACAGAAGAAATAATTGATTCAACATTCTCATTTCTGACACAAGGAAACTGTCAATGTGAAAGATGCATTGCAGTTATAAGCCAAAAGAAATGCACTGTAGAGCACACAAAGGCGTTTTCAAGGTCTAAATTCTGTAAGAATGTATCCTACTGCTCAATCTTAGAATTTTGATCGTATTTTTAAAATGCTACTCAATCAGTTTCTAAGGCCCCTCTTGGATATTACAAATCCTTTGGTAAGAAAATGCCACTGGGTTGAACACAATGAGCAAGGTTGTGGGGTGTGGCTCAGTAGGTGTGAGGCCCTGGGCTCCACTCCCAGCCCTGGAAAAAATGGAAGGAAAAAGAAAAATTTAAACACAACTTGCAGAGTAAAGCAGCTAATTAGCATCTGTGACACCTTCCCTTCTCCTCCCATAAGAAATAGAAACGAGTCTTTACCTTTACTTTTTCGTGGGGTAGTTGTTTTTAGTGACTGGGAGGGGGCATTAAAGGCAGGAATTTGTAAACACCAAATTGTAAACAAGATTCACTCAAAATTTTTGTTAGATGGGTTTCACTTTATTTTAAGCTTTGTCATGTAGACCACATAATTTATTAAATGTCCTATGCTCTCTACACAAAATTAAACAAATTATTAACATCCATGGTGCTAACTGTCCAAGAAAAGTAACGGTTTGAGCTCCACTGCGGAGCCCTGGGAAGACACTCCCTACTCCTGCGCATGCTGCCCACCTCCGAATATTAGAAACCCGCTTTTGCAGACTTTTTACGCAAAGGGGCAGCTGTCTCTTGGAAGGCTGAGCTGCTCAAGGCTCACTGAAAACAGAAAGAGAAGGTGGAATTTGAACCGGCCCAGGCTCACTCCCATCCATACCCTGCCTTCTTTCTACCGTGCACATGTGCCACAAGCACTACAGACTGTAGAAAGATTCAGTCTTAGTGATGAATCACGTAAGTTCTCAAGACCAACCTGGACTTCATTCTTTCATTTAAGAGTTTCAGGCACCAAGTGAAATTCTGTAATACTCTTTCCCTTTCAGCTTCTGTCCTCCCCCAGCATCTCCCGGGAGCCACTGATGTGGCAGAGGTCACACTTAGCTGCTAGGGTGCTCTGGACCACCCAACTATGGACCAGGCGTTCACTAAAAATCTTTATCTGGATTTACCAACACATAAACAATAATGGCCATAGCACAACAACTAGGCAAAAGTAACTCACTGCAGTTTTAAAAACTGAACAGTGCATCAGATGAACATTCCCTCTGTTGCTATCCGCTTCCTGCTGCAAGCCCATCCCTGCGCTGTCAGCATGCACCTTCAGCGGGGCTGGCAGCCCTCTCGCTGGCTCATCTTGGCTGAATGCCACAGGATTTTAGTTGGCCTCAGTAATATTTTTGCTTAGCTCTCAAGTCTAGGGAGACTTTATCTCTAGATGCCTGCCATTTTTGTACTGAACTTCTAAAAACCTCTGTATTGAGAAATATTTGGTGCTTATCAGGATAGCTACCAAATTTTAGAGGCAGTTACCTCACAGTGAGAATAATTTTGCTTTGTATATTATAAATACAAGTTTTTAACAAAAGAATATTACTTTTGAGAGAGAAATAGACCTTTTCCTTTTATTAAGTAACTAGGATTAAAATACGGCTACATTCCTTTCAACTTTAAAAGAAAGCAAATTAAAATTCAAAAACTTGAGTCTTTTATCCCAAACATTCACATACCCAGATGCTGTGCATATGTACATTTGGAACTTTTTTTAGGTGCTGGAGATCAAACCTAAGCCCTCACCCAACCTAGGCAAGTACTGTAACACTGAGCCACATGCCCAGGCCAACATGCACTCTTAATTGAGAAGGAAACATCATACCAACACTAGGAATGTGTATGGCTTCATCAGGGTACCTTTATATAAAGACAGGAAAAATCAAAGTGCTTTTCCTGCTCTTTCTCACACTCATACTTCTAACACCACAAACAATCATTTGTCCCATGGACACCAGCTGGGTCTCCTCTCACACAGCTGAACTCTGACCCTTGTTACTTACAGCACCAGATCCTAAAGGTTAAGGGCTCAGTCTCACATCCCCTGATGGAAAGAGATGCCCCTCTCTCCATCAGATGCCAATCCCAAGACTCAGGTTATACATAACCTGAGCTTCTGACCCAGCAGCTATCAATCAGGGTTCCCACAGTCCCTCTTCAGGTTCAGTTAATTTCCTGGCGTAATTCACAGAACTCAGGGAAACGCTTTACTTTTATGCATTTTGGCAGGAAGAACAGGCCTCTGTCCTGAAGTTCTTTAGGGAACTGAGCCACCAGTCACTTCGTTGGCAAACAAAACACATTCTTATTACTCCAAAGATTCTAAGAGTTTCAGAAGGGTTTTAGAAGCTGTGTGCTGGAAAATGGAAGCAAGGCCAAATATCCAGTATTTCACAGTATCTCAACTTGACTAGAAACTGCCACATCAAGTTAGAACAGCAGAAGTGTGTCTTCAGATCCTTGCTGCCTCTGCCACCATCGTCCTGGTCAAAGCCACCATCACCTCTCCAATTGGATCCTCCAGGTGATCCCCGCATCCACCACACTCTGTGTCTAGCTCACTCCCACACAAGTGCCAATTAACACAACAAAACCAAGTTAAATCTTGGCACTGCTCTGCTCAGAAATGTACAGTGGCTCTCCATCTGACCAAAACAAAAGCTTTTTTAAAAAAAGTAGAACGCTCACCTCCTCTCCAGCTCAAATCACATTCTCAGTCCTCTTAACCTTGCTCTATTTTTTTCACAGTGCTTTTCACTTTATTACCATATTTTCTTTCTTTATTATGATTATTGTTTATTTCTCCCCACAAGCATAGAAGCTCCACAGTGACAGGGGTATGTGTATAGTGCCTGGTACAGAGACAGGGACTTAAGTAGTATCTGTTGAATTCATGCTGCATTAAAGTAAAGCAAGCAAAGTGAAAGTGGCTGGAAATGCAGTAAATATCAGTATTTCAACATACAGGATTCTTGCAACTGGCAGCAGTGAAAGGAACTAGCAAAAAGAAGCAAGTCAAAAGTCAAAACAGTACAAGCTCAATAATTAACATCAGCCCCTGGAGACAGGACAGTAAACAATTGGTCTAAGACAGAGATTGAATATCTCTTACTAAGTCGGAACTCCTCCTCTTAGCAAGTTCATTTCTTTTATCAGAATCCACCAGGAATCTGTCCACAACTGTTCAAAAGATGTGTGTGCCCTAAGGAGCCTCAGATTTAATGAATCAAGTTCACTATGTGCTGGTTCTGATGATCCTCTTTCAAATCCTTCATCCTTTATTGCAATACCTCAAAATAGGGTTCGATCACTTAAAAGCCATTTCTTCAAAAGAATGCTGGGCAACAGCTGGAAACACAGGCTAACCTTGTTTCTACTCAGCTCTTTTATTTTAAAAAGCAGGCATGGGACACACATAGTGAAGTCATTACTTGCATGGATTAAAAGGGTCCATCCCTTAAACACTGTGGTGGTGGTGGTGATGCGGTCCTGTAATGACTGTTTGTTGTATTAAGACAAAAATGCCCACAAAATTAAGAGGCCAGGAAACAGAATATCCCAAATTTGTAGAGGGAAGAGGGCTGATTCTCCACGTTGGCAGGATGTACATTTGATGTGAGTGCGAGGGAGAACTGAGTGGTATTCACTGGTAAACTGTGATGAGATCTCAAAGATTAGACCACAAAGGTCCCTGGAGAGGCTACTTGTGAAAAACACAAAGAATACCAACACCTACAACCAAGGAAACTCCCCGGTGGTTACTGAAAAAAATGGAGGAGATTTTAAAGTCACTGAACTCTTAGGCCGTACTCTAGGAGCCTAAATTAATTCAGTAAATCCTCAAAACACCCCTAATGAAGTACTGTCATGTGCAGTTCAGAGATGAGGAAAGTAAGGTGCAGCGTCGTTGAAACCCCCACCTTTCTCCCCATTCCCTCTGGGCTCTCTTTCATCTCTGTCACTGACCTTACTGACACCTGTCTATCCATTTCGTGTGATCAAGGCCGCCCTGGTAAACGACTGCTGGCCTATTACTATATTAATAGTACCTACTTTCATTTTTTAAAAAAGTTTTATTATAAAAAACCACATGGCATAAAACTTACTATTTTAACAACTGTAGAGTGCAACGTACCTTCACTTCTCAAAGGTAGGTTTCAATTTTGAAATGTGAAAAAAAAAAATTTTTTTTTGACATGAGGTCTGTGTTTTTGTGGCTGCCCAGAAACTTCTGGTGCCAAGGAATCCTCCTTCCTCAGCCTCCTGAGTAGCTAAAACTATAGGCATGTGCCACCTCACCAAGGTTGGGCTATGAATAATTCTATGATAGTCCTTTTCTTCCATTACTCTACTCTTTGTTTTCTTACCTGCATCCCAGGCTGAACTGTGGGTATTTGTGAGTGCTGTTACTTTGTATCTTGTGCTTTTGTAGTTGCTGCTGGTGCTAGTGCCAGGGTCTTGTGCAGACCAAGTGCACAGGCTCTATCACTGAGCTATAACTACAGCCCCGTATCCCAGCATGGTGCCAGGGACACTGTTATTTAAGAGTCTAACAGATTAATGAGAGAATGCTATCCTAAAATCTCTACTACTTAATTTTTATTTTTCAGAGAGAATCTGCCCTCCACCATGTTCAAAATTTCAAACAATGGATGATGTAACTAGGGAAAGTGAATGGCCTTCAGAATGCTGGGACTGTGTGTGACTGTCCAATAAGGAACAATCGTGGGCTGCCCACCGTGGGCTGCCACAGCACCCAGCAGCCACATGGAAGTGGGTATGGTGGGCTTTTAAATGTTTGGACAGATTCACAAGATTGAAAGAAAGAATAATAACAGAAACAAAGAAACCACCTAAAAAAGAAGGCACTCAAAACTCGAAAAAGAAAGTCTAGTGCTTCACTTAAACACTTTTAAAATTCACATATTATCTTTAGGGATGCAAATAGTGCAAACTTCCACAGTCAGCACAGGGCTTCCTGGATTGAATTACAACACAAATGTGTTTGGGGGTTAATCCTGTGCACTTGCAAAAAGGGAACTAGTAATGCTTCCTGATTTCAGTGCAGTTTTATAAACCTAAATGTAAATTAATATGACACTAAGCCATCTTCTCTCCCTTTTACATACACATGCACATTTTTCTACATTAAACTGCGCAAAAAGATGAAACAAAGTAACAAAAAAGTGGATCCAACTGTGGTTTTAAATTAATTTTAAAAGGAAAAATCCCTTCCTTATGACTGGGATTGTTTCATTATGTTAGTGCTAAAGTTGTTCCTTTAACACCTTGACTCAAGGTTTTGAGTTCTTAGCACCATGGGGCTGTTTCAGGTCTGATCCAGTCTTAACTGTATTTTTTTCTGATACTGACTGCTATTGGGGCTCAGAAAATGATCACACACACACACACACACCCCTAAAGTGCCTTGTGGTATGCAGAACAATTCAATGTAAAACAAGTCTACCTAGAATTCTCTGATCTCCTTAAAAGTGGAATGTGAAGGGAACACAACTGCCCCCCACTGGGTGTCCCTCCATGAATCTTAGAAAAGAACACTGAGCCTTGTATGGACACCAGGACAGATTTCCTTACAGATCATGTTTGTCCCCACGGCTCATTAAAATTCCAAAGAGCCTTATCGCCAGGATCATTCATTTCCCTAATCATTTACAAGCCCTCAAAACTGTCTTATCCCCTGTAGGAAAAAGAGAGAGCACACAGTGTGACTTTCTGAATATTGTCAAGCAGGTGGGAAGTCAGTCGTGTGATACTCCCCATGCTGTGACCTCTCCCCTTGCACATGTTAGTAAATTTGAATGCCTTTTCTTCCACTTAACCTTTGTCAGTTTATTCCACTAAACCTTCAGAGGGCAGAGGGGAAATTCCCCTTGGCACCTACAGTGCCATGTATCCCTAAGAGAATTCAAAAGAACTCATCTGATCAGCCATTCCATTCTGTCCTTTAAAACTGCCACTCAAGCTGGATGTGGTGCCACATGTCCACAATCCCAGCACTCAGGAGGCTGAGGCAGGGGGATAACCATGAGTTCAAGGTCAGCCAGGGCTTCACAGTGAGTTTAAGGCCCCTGTGAACTACATAGCAAAACCTTGTCTCAAAAAACAAAAACAGAAAATCTGCCACTTAAGCTGAGGCAGCTTCTATTTTATCATTTTAAACTGTTTAAGATATGAAGTCCTTAAGAATCTTTCATGAAATGGCCTTACATATTTAAAGATCCTGCCTTCTCAGGTAATCAATGCCCCTTTAATTTTTGTAGATCTAATGAAGAGAGTCTTGAAAGCTATTAATGTGCTTATAGTGAACACAAACCTTCCCACCCCCAATCTATCAAGGATGGATGTCCTTTGGCCTACACAAGGCTTCCATTATGGCAGCAACGTCAGAGGGGAGGGGAGGAGCAGGGAGGAAGCTTTACTCCAGGCTTTATGCAGAGAAAATGGTTTCTCTCTAAAACCCCTTTAGTTCAGTGGTACAGTGCCTGCCTGGCAAGTTCAACTCCTGGCAAATAAATAAAGTCCCTTTAGCTTTACCACTGAGGCCAACAAAACTTTGGGGGAAAATGCACCAGAGGCAGGGGAGGAAACGGATGGTAAAGATGAGTGTGTCCACCTTCCCTACTGAAAGGTGTGCTGCTCCCAGGGCGAAGAAATTCTGAGGGTGGAGGGCTTCTGCCACACCCCCTACAGAGGGCTCTGGGAAAAGTGCTTTCTCCACAGCCTTGACTTCTGTTTCCAGAAAGTCCTGCCTGGATCAGGGCAGGACTGGAGCAAGCCAGTGTAGCTGGGACGGGATGGGCTGTGCACATAGAAAAGCCTGGAGGCCACAGTGGTAAGGGAAGAGAGAAAGCCACAAGGCCTGTGGGGACCACCAGAGAAGAGTAGAATGACGGAAACAGCAGAGACCCAGAGAAAAAGCATGCTATGAGAGCCAGTGACATGCAGCCAGCCAAGAACAGCCACCCCAGGCAGGACTGGTGGGGGCAGGCCAGGACCAGCTGGGGTTTTCAGCAGAGGACATCGGGGGTCACCTTCAGTACAGGCCTCAGGAGAGAGCTGCTGTCCCACATGAACCCAAAATCTAGAGGTCATCAGTGGGTTTATGGATTTCATCCACCCTCACAGTCCCCCCTCCACCCAGCCCACATTATCCAGATAACATCTTCTGAGGAATGTGCAGGTAGAAGAAATGCAAGAATCTGGGCACCTGGCATTTTTTAAGAGGAGCTTTTACCTGAAAGCTGTCAAAAGGGCTGCATCAGACTGACTTTACTAGACCTGACTGTGTTACTACTGCCTCTCTCCCTGTATGTCTGTGATGGGAAGGTGCTTGTAAGAAAAAAATCAACCCAGCTTATTAGAAAATAACGATTATTCTCTCTGCCTGTGTATTCCACAGGTAAACACTTTATTCTCATCCTTATTTTGATTGTCCTCAGGATGAGTTAGAATGAAAGCAACAGCCCGGATCTTATTGGAAGAACTTTACTTCCATTATCAAATATTAGAGGGAGAATCTCTACTAAACACATTCCTTTCTGGAGGGGAAAGAGATAGGTCTTGTGACAGAGAGAAAAGACACTACTGAGAGAGAAACAAGTCAGGGAAAGTGAGGCACAATTTGCTGTGTCCCACTTTGAGCTCACCATTACAATAGCATTTTCTAAGGGCAAAAGGTGACCAAAGGTGGGAAAGCTACAGCAGTCTTGTGACTGCTGCTTGACGGAAGGTATGTGGCCCTGCCCATACCCCCTTCCACACTCCCTCCTCCGGGGTTGACCCGCACAGGGGAGGCATTCTAAGCTCTCATTGTTTTGCACTGGCAAGCCTCCATCTTCCAGAACCGTGATGTTCTGTGTTCAGGGGAATTCCAGCCATGTTCTGTAAGAACATGAGTTAAACAGTCACGGCTGATGCTGCATACTGAAAGTGAGGGACTGGGATCAAGCACAGGCAGACTTACTTTACACCAGGATAGACAAACTGCACTGTACCCTAGGAATCCTACTAGCCATCAATCATTTTCAAGATCTATTGATTTCCAAAATCATAAAGTTCTTTAGATTGAGGACAAGATGGTATGTCTGCCTCTGAGCCCATTTATTTATTCATTCACTCCACTCACAAAGAAACACATTTAAATGCAGAATACAGGTGGTCTCCAATTTACAATGGTTTGATTTATGATTTTAGGTTAAGATGCTGTGAAAGTGATATGCATTAAGTAGAAGTGCTGTGAAAGTGATATGAATTAAGGAGAAGTCCCAGTTTGAATTCTGATATGTTCCCATGCTAACCATCCAATCATCTCAGGATACAAACAGCAGCAGCAGGTAGCAACTGTTGCTTCCAGTCAGTTCGGAGATCACTAGGGTAAATAATCGGCCCTGCTATGTTGTTAAAACTAGAATGATTGATAGGATAGATAGATTAAATGCATCTCCAACTTAGGATATTTTCAATGTATGACAGAGTTACATCTCACATTAAACTCATATTTAAAACCCAGTACTAAAAATGTTTGATCTGAGGACATAACCCCATCTTAAGTCAAGGAACATCTATAACATACTGGTTACACATGGTGCAACACCACTGTGGATCCCTGGTAGAATACGATACAATCTCTGCCCTCAAGAAGCTCAGAAGCTGGCAGCAGGAACAGACAAGTCAAGCACCATAGCCGATTCTCAGTTCACTGCCACTAGTATGAGACCATCTGTTGGCCTAAAGAAAACTTCTAATGAAGCAACATGCAATGAGATAATAGTGGCACAGTCAATGCTTCAAAAAAACCTGCTAATCCCCCCCCACCCCCTCCTCTGTATCTACCTGATATTCCTAAGGAAGTGCTGCCAAAATATAACACTAAACACAGTTACATATGACACAAAATGCTGTTGCATTTAGAATACTTGTCACTTATACTTAAAAGAGACATCCCAAATTTTGGCATGAAAGCCAAATTGGCAAAAATATCCACATTTTTTTTTTAAAAAGTGCCACTGCTTTCTTCATAGGACGCTGGTATCTACAATCGGAACAAGATTGCAGAATAACAGGAGGTGAAATTAACAACAAACAGAAACACATGGGCAGCTTCCTTTACAAACAAGTTTAAGCATGGTAAAGGTGTAAAAGCTTTTTTTATTTGATGGCTGAAAAAAAAATAAAAGCAATACATCAAACAAATTAGACTAGAAAATTTAATAGAAAATTAGCCTACATCTCAAAGAAACTAGGGTGCAGACACATTTCTGGAAATTTCTGGAGACTCAATCTACCACATTATTAAAGCCACAGGAGGAATTTTCTACCACCTCCTGGATTCCGTGAGAAAGGTTTGTCTATCTTGTAACAAGATGGAGCTTATGGCCTAAGTCCACAGGGACAGAAAGGGTTTAGGGAGACTAAGGCAGTTTTACGGAGAAAGCAAAGAAAGTCGAGAGGCAGGAGGAACTTCATGATGCCCAGAAGAAGACAAGTTTCTAGTGAAAAGACCTTTCTTTGGCATCATGTGCACATGAGTTGTCTAGATTTCTTTTCTCACCATGGAATGTTACCCTCCCACTCATGCAAATTCTACAAGGTAAAGTACAGTTAGAAAATGAGTCCGACAAAACCCAGTGCAGTATCTGTCACGGGGAATAGCAATGTTCAAGTTGTAGAGACCTGTTTAGCCAGCACATCAATTCAGTTGACAAAACCAACGGTCACTCAAGAGACTTGGACCTTGAATAAGAAATATCTGTAATCTGTGTAAGCTCCTCAGATCTGGGCGTACTTTAACCAACCATGTCTGACTGATATGAGTACTAAGTAATGGCAGGAAGATAGCTTTTCTTTTCTAATATCCTATAATTTAAGTTGTTCTTGACTTTATACCACACCATTTGCTCCCCTACTTATCCCAGAAAAGCTCACAAAAATCACTATTATCTGCATTTTAGCATTTTGAGACTCGTAAGTTTGTTTGTTTGCTTTTTGTCTTTTTGAGACAGGGTCTCACTATGCAATTCAGGCTGGCCTTGAGCTCACTGTGTAGCCCACGCTAGTCACAAACTTGGAACAATCCTCCTGCCTCAACCTCCTGAGTGCTGGGATTACAGGGTTGTGCCACCACACCCAGCTGAGACTTATAAATTTATACATTCTTTTAAATTGCCTCTTGAGGTGTGTATCCTTCCAAAGGATACACACACATAGTAATTCATACTTGCAAAAATTCAATATGTAAGTAAACTGAACAATTAAACAGACCTCTTACCTCAGTTCTTTTATATGCCTACATAGTTTTAAGGAGAAATGTCACAAAAACACTACACATGACATTTTGCAACCCTCTTACTTAGTAATTCAGACAACTTTCCAGTTAATAATTATACTGTATTGCCATGAATAATTTAATCATGTCCCTACTCATGAACATTTTAGCTTGTTCCACATTTTTATTTGATTGCAATGCTACAATAACACCTGGTAAAACCATCCCATTACTTCTGTAAGATCGGTTCCAAGAAGTGAGTTTGCTGAGTCAAAGGTATCTAGGTTTCATGTCAACAGATATTCCCAAAACACTCTTCAAAGTGATGGTACCAGTAGTAGTACTGATGGTATATGAAAGTGCCTTTTCTCCTTCATGCCTTACAAAACTGGACACAGCATTATCAGCTTCTAAAAAGATTTGCCATGATGAGAATCAAAATGTGATATTTCAGCATTTCTTTTAACTTGTACCGATTTAATTATATTTTCGTACTACCTGCATATTTTCTTTGGACAAATGTCTACTGGTCTACACCTTTGTTTTAATAGGGTTGGCTTTATTATTATTATTAGTGCTTATCTGTGGAGGCTTTCTATTTCTTAGGACTACTGAGATTTTTCTATGTTTGTGTGTGGTACCGAGGATTACACCCAGAGTTGGCACTGAGCTGCATTCTCCCCTTTCTAAATTGTATCTTGAAACAGGGTCTCGCTGGACAGGCTCGGCTCATACTTCTGATCCTCCTCCATCAGCTTCCCAGAGTGCTGAGGTTACAGGCCTGTGCCATCATGCCTGGCATTATTCAGACATTTTAACCCATGTTGTAAATATTTTTTCTCCAAACCCTGACATGGATTTTTTTATTAATGTGATTAAATTTGTTAAAATTTACTATTATAATGTCTAGATTTCATAAGTTAATTGCAAGCTTATTATGCTAGTTAAGAGAACATTTTTTATAACTAACTCTGCTTCTTTTGCTGTTTAAGTCTGCCCTGAGCCTTCTCTTTTACAGAATTATAAATATGATCTCTTTCGCAGAGTGCTATGGTTCTCAAGAACAATCTGTGTAGCCTCCAAGTGTACTGCAGCTTTTCAAAGAATGTTAATTTATTTTATTCATCCTGAGTTCCATTAGTTTAAAGACAACAGATACAAATTCCTTTCAAAACCTTTTCCTCCAGAATTCCAATTGTGCTCAAGGCAACAATACACCCAGCCAAAACAACTGCGTGTCCCAGTCTTGTGTGCGACTAGGAGTGGCAGTATGACATAGCCCTAGTTAGGAAGAGGTAAGCGAAGTCACTGAACTGAGCTTCCAAGAAGGTGCAGCTGGAAAATGTCTTCTGCCATCTGCCCTCCTCCTTTCTGCCTGGAAAGCGGATGCAACGCTGATGAGAGAGCTGATGAGACAGCAACCATCAAGAGACTTCAAAGTGACAAGATCACTAAGCACGGCTGAAGGGACAGGCAGTAGCAGCTTGGGTCTTTGATGGCTTCTTTGAACCACTGACCACCTCTGGAATGCCCACCTGGCTCAATATCTTGTTACAAGAGGGAAACAACCCTCTTCCCTATTTGAGATATTGTTAATCAGTCAAGTTTTCTATTCACTGCAGCAGTACCTAGTATCTACATTATGTGTCACAGTTTACCCAATATCTTCATATTAGATGTTAAAACTCCCTTTCCATTTTCATAGTTTGAGATAATTTCCTGAAGAAAAGCTATGCTAGTTTGAAGAACAAGTTCTTCATTCACAGATATATTTAATTTAAAAATGAGAAATCAAATAATTAAGCAAATAAAAATTCAAGAGCACGCTTAAGAAGAAGCTGGTAATCAGCAAAGTATGGTGTCACCTGTGATGATGTTAAATTACCTTTATCAGCAGGCTGCATGGCTCATTTTAGCTGTGATTTAAATTTTTAATGGCGTAAGATTTTTCAATTTAAAAAATCACAACTGACAAAGGACTTTTAATTATGTAAGATAGAAGATTGTTATTTTTATTGTTTATCAACTCCCAATTAAGAAAAGATTATAGAATATAGAACGTGCCCACTGAAAATCTCACCACTATCCAAGTTATTTTGCTGGATGCAGAAGGAAACAAACAAGCTGAGGGAACCATGTAAGTACTTTGTTCATAGGCAGAAGCTGCCAAATTTGGCCCTGTTTTAAACTTTAGCTTCCACTAGCTAGTCCCCCAATCCTCAAGAAGGAGCCAATGGGCCAGAAGAACAGCAGACGCTGCCCTGGACAGCAGTCTTCGTCCTCATCAACACGGGAAATGGGGAGGTGGGAGTCCCCACTCTTCCCCAGACCATAAGCTGCAGGAGGCTGGGGACTATAGTTTCTTCTTTATCAGTCAATGCTGCCCCCACCATCAAGAATAATTTTCTTTTCACGAATACTTAACCCTCTCCACATTAAAGTGTCTTTCATGGGGGCATTAGATACCTTTAAAATGAAGTCTTCATCTACGAATCTTAGAATGAATACTGTCCTAATTTGCCTCTGTAATAAGAAGGAATATACCACATACTCCTGATCAGAATCTACCTTCTACCTGTAAGGGGGAAGAGGAAGACAGAGAAGAAAGGTAATGAAGGGAGATAGGGGAGCTTCCCCTCTTTCCAACTGTAAGGTCCTGTGGTAACTGTAAACTAATTGGGGCAGAACACAAACCATCACGTATACACAGTCAACCACAAACTTCCCCAGGTAACAAAGGTCAATGCAGCCTCCCAGGCCAAACATGAAGCCCCATTCCCATCTAGTCCAATGGGTTAGGCAGTCATTAGTTTTTCAGTCTTCCTTTTACAAACAGACCATATTACTTCTCAAACTTTAATATATTTCTTTGATACAACACACACAGAGAGACACACAAACAGACACACAAACACACGTTTAAGCAGTTTAACAAGTATTTTGAAATGTATATCCAGATAACAGTAAAAAAAAAAAAGGTTGTAAAAGGACTTTCTTCAAGAAGTTAATTTATAAATAAAGTTCTAATTTATATTGCCCATATTAAAAACAAAAGTGGGTTTACAAAAGACAGCAATATGAATTTCAAAGCAATATGTGTCATAGGTAACAAACTACCAAAAAAAATCAGCTAGAGTCCAAAAAGCATTTCAAACAGAAATGCCTAACTTTGGTTTCTCCCAGGGAGGGAGGCAGGACTACCTGTTCACAAGAAGCTTCTAGTGGAACAAGAAGGCCCCTAAACAAGTATTTTGGCGCTTTAATTCTTCTGGCTTCAACAGGGAAGTCACCTGCTACTCCTGTTCCTCCCATTGAAAGCTCTGTAAGTCTGTTTTCATGCCTGTAAGATGGCGGTAATGACACCAGTCTTAGGGAGGATACTCTTAACTGAAACAGGGAAAATTCGTTCTTTGGTAACTACAAGGTAAGCAGTGGGACAGCTCCACGTTGGCTAATTTGGTAACTGGTTATTCCCATCTTTTTCACATTCAGCACAAGAACATATTTTTAGGCTACCTCTTCTTACACATATAACGCTGCTACTGTAGTTCCAAGCAGTCCAGAAAAGGTGGCAGCCAGGCAGGGGTCACTTCTTCCTTGTGAATCCCTAACTGCATCTCCTTCCTTTCTCAATCAGATTTTGCCTCTCAATATCGCTGGCCAGGTGCCTACTCCACACTAACCTTGGGAAAGGGGAAGGAACTTACTGTCACAGGCTTGGACTAAGCAGGATTTAGTCCTGTATCATGTGGTATAGGGGTGGGTAGCTGAACAAAACTGGGGTTCAGCCAGCCAGAAGGAATAAAGGAGACAATCAACAGATAACCAACACTCTCTGGGCACCTGTTACTTCACAGTACTATAGTCAGGATGAGATGATAAGGCAAAAAAAACAAGAGTAAACGGTATAAAATACAGATGTTAAGAGACTATCAGCATTCATTTAAGCAGATGTATATTGAGGCAAAATCTCAATGACGAAATTGACTCACTGAAAATAAAGGATATTCTTTTTTGAAAATCACAAAACAGTGAACCACAATGACCACCATTCAGTCACACTAGTATGTGAAAACAATACAGTGTGAAATTTTGAACTATTATGAACATACGCATTCTTCAAATACTGTAGGCTGGCCAAGTAAGGCATCAGCAACAGGTTTTCAAGTCATTACATACTTCCACTCTATAGTCAGCAAGTATGTCTAGAGCACCTACTTAGGCACTAGACTAAGCAGAGCAAAATCTCTACCTTGGAGCTTACACTATATACTTAACTATGTAGCTGCTTTGGAAGACAAGCATTCTATAAGTTGCACTCAAGTTAGCAGAACACAGATAATTTTAAATTATTCATATAGTAACTTCGGTTTTTGTTTACTTCTCCATACCACTCAAAAAAAAATTATGAATCTAAGGAAAAATTAGACTGCTGCTCACCAACCCAGAAAAAGATGAATTAACTAGATTTGTTTTCTTTTTCCTGTGATTCCAGGCTATACCAAGAAGCAGAGCCACGCTTCAGCTATCACTTCTGAAAATGATACTTGACAACTGAACTGAAATGGTGTTGATATCCACTACTCAAAAGAGTCAAGTATACATAAAACATGCTTAACTAGAGAATTAGTCTTAAGAACAAAACACAATGGTTGTTTTCCACAACTGTCATCCATTAGTAGAGAGAGTTGACATTATACTTTTATCTGGGAATCTTACAAGTAAATGTTACATTCACATCGATCCTTACCAAAACAACACTACTGGATGCAAAAAGGGTTCTGTTACTTCAGTCTTCATACATGCAAATATCACACACATTAAAAATGGGAATGAAGTTTATAGACTTAAGCATTCATTACTTAGGTTCTATTGAATAAAGTTTTCTCTAATTTCATATAATAAGTATATATTACTTTGTACGTTTATTTGGGGAAAACCCCCTAAATTTCCTTTTTTAAAAAAGTGATTGCTCAGTCAGTATATTAAGAGACTTCTTCACTCAATTCTTTTATAAATATTCACTCAAAGACTTACCAATTTTTGTTTTTATTCTGCAAGATACATGATAGCTTGTATCTGTTTTAAGTCAAAGACAGTGTGAATGTACTACTGTGTCAACAGTTATTCCTCCCTTTCCTCCCATGATGTGTATAACTCATTACGTGAGAATCAAATGGCAAACCCTGTAACTCTTTCTTAAACTTTCAATTTAAATTTTTTTGTACTTTCCCAATCCCTAAAAATTTACATTCAGAAAAATCACCAATGACCCAAATGGGCATGGTGATATCCACCTCAGCCTCAGGTTCTTGGGAAGCTGAAGCAGGAAGATCCCTTGAGATCAGTAGTTGAGACCAGCCTAGGCAATAAGGGAAGAATCTCATCTCAACACAAACAACAACAATGAATCACCAGTGGAAGAAATTAGATAGCTGACTATTAGGCTAAAGAGGACGAAGTAAGTTTGAGACAATATAGGAACCATGATTATAACCCTGAGTTCAACCCAGAGGTTATGCTGGGCTTTCAGCCATTTGAGATAAGACATGTGCCCTTTCTGAACCTCTGCATATCCAGCACCACATGTGTTCACCACCTCAAACTCAGAACCTCATTACCTCATTAGTGCTACCCTCTGGACTTGAGTAAAAAAAATTTTTTTAATGGTAAGAATTATATGCACCTAAAATTCAATTTCATCTCTGACCAATCAGCGCTGATTAGAAAGGACACCTTTAGGGAGTTTACAAAACAGAACTACCAATTAGACCTTTATGGTTGGTCTAAATAAAATCTCCTAGGAATGTCTCTTAGAATCAATTTAGCTTTTAAAGATGAAGATTGGGTTGCTTAATGTACCAGATAATGGATGCATATATTTGACCTCTCAGCACATTGAGGTAATCTCTCTGAGTGAATTTGCAAGGCACAGACAGATGTCTTTTTAAAACACTATACAGAGGTGGGGGATGCCAAGGATTGAACCCAGAACCCCATGCATGTTAGGCAAGTGCGCTACCACTGGGCTACATCTTCAGCCCTTGAATTATTTTTATGGTATTCTAAAATATTTTCCTATATTCTTAAATATAAGTTTACCTTTTCCCCCCCTGATTCCTTAAATACAGATGTCGTAGGAGCTATGCACAGTTACTTGTTCTAATACTGTATGTCCCAAATCTGTTTTTAGTTCTTATACACACTTCCTATAAATTTTCAAAGGTCAACTGTCAACTCCTGAATGTGTTATATGAGTACCCTAATTAGGTCTTTTCACAGTTCTAATCTTTTGAAGGTTAAGAAGCCAGGTGATCAAGTTTATTAGAGTTTTACCCAAGGTAAACAGCAAGAAATAAAAGAATAAACTGTGGTGCATGTCTGTAAGCCCATCGCTCTACAAGGCTGAAGCAGAACAGTCAGATTTGAGCCCACCCTGGACAGTTCAGCAACTTAGTGAGATTCTGTCCAAAAATTAACAAGTTAAAAAAGGGCTGAGGCTATAGCAAAGGCCTCAGGTTCAATCCCTAGTATGGGCATAGGGCCGGTGACTCAGACTAGCATTTCCTTTTTAGGGTGTAGGATCAGGAGACAGCATACAAATCCTGGGTGGCAACAATGTTCAACCTCTTGACATAAACATTGATAATACGAGTGTCCAGTTTTTAACAATACATTTCTCTATGCATTTATGTTCTATGTGCATTTCTGTGTATTTCACAATTTTAAAAATAATTAAAATGACATTACAGGCAAAAAGCTGAACAGGAAAATACATCTCCCCTTCTTCTCATTGCAGAATATCCAAGTGTGTGTGTAAATGTGCCAGCATTCACTGAGGCAGCAAGTCCACTCCCTGCAGTTGTATCTGTAGATGGCAGTCCATATTCGTGGGAGTTTGTTTCTGCATCGTTTGTAATACAGAAAAAGGGGGAAAGAAAAACAAACAAAAAAAGAAAAGAGAAAAACCCTAAAAACAAATGTCCCAGAGTAGAGGACTGGTAAAATGTGTGACGGTACTGAATGAGGTAGATCAATTCATTCTGATATGAAAAAAAATTTAACTAAGCAAGCTGCAGATTTAAATATGCACATCTGATATGATCTTATATATATACAAAAATGAAGACATGCCTGACTATTTCCGAGGAAACACATATGAAAATGTTGGAAAAAAGAGTACTTTACTTTCTATCCTTCAGTTCGGCTTGAATCCACAGACAATAACTATCCATTGTTTTTAAAGTAAAGAATTAATGAAGCAAATATTTTACTACCTGCAGCAACAGACTGCTATAAACTTAGTGGCTTAAAACAACAGAAAGGTACTACCTTGCAGTTCTGAGGGCTGAAGTCCGTAATTTTTCTAAAGGGCTACAATCAAGGTGTCCACAGAACTGGTTCCCTGTGAAGGCCCCAAGAGTCTGTCCCTCACTTCTTCAGCTACTAGTATCTCTGGGCTTGGGAACCCATTACTCCAATCTCTCCTCTCCTCTACACCTTGCCTTGTCTTCTCCACCTCCAATTATCCTGCCTTCCTTATTCAAATAGTCTCCTGATTACATCAGATCCACCCCAATAGTCCAGGAAAATATTCCCATGTCATGATCCTTAATTTAATCACATCTGCAAAAGCTTTTACCGTGTAAGGTAACGAATTCACAGGATCTGGGGATTAGGACGCAGGCATCCGCAGGTGCCTAGCCTAACATGCTCAACTGCTTTGTCTCAGTGATGGCAAACCTTTTAGAGACTGAGTGCCCAAATTGCAATCTAAAACCTGCTAATTTATCACCAAGTGCCAACACTGCAATCAGACCTAAACACTGAGGGTTTTAGTTTAGAAAAAACAACTGTTATCCAATACTTGGCTCGCATGCTGAGTGAGAGGACTCTGGGTACCCACTGCAGCACAAATGCCACAGGTTCACCACCACTGCCTAGGGTCTGAGAAGTGGGAGTAGAGAACAGAGTAGAACTATCACACTTATACTTCTGTATTATTTTAATTTCTTACATTGAAAATGTTTTAATTAAAAATCTAACATATATACTACATTTTATCAACTCTAACATGTTATCGATTGTAAGATGGCATTATTTTATATTTTACTCAGAAAAAACATGAGTTAACCTATGACATTCATTGTAATATCATGGTGGGTTGTTTGCAAAAACCGTCCTCAGAAGTCTCTCCCATCTCAGTATGTACAGAAAACTCTTTGGCAAGGAGACTGGACTAATTCACTCAGCAAGAAGTAGAGTCTACTTCTGCATTCCCCAGGGCTGAGCTTAGCCTCGTGACTTGCTTTGACGTACGGACATTAGCAAAGTGACCCAAGTAGAGGCTGAAGTGCCTGCACAGGGGTGGCCTCTCACCTCTGCCTTGCGGCCACGTGAACACACTCAGGCTGGTATTCTAGAGAACGGAGACTATGTGACCATAGCGGCCTTGCTGGCCAACTCACTAGAGCTTGCACAAATAATTACTGTTGTTTCCAGCTCTTAATCCTGATTTCCGAGATTCTAAAAGGTGAAAAAATGTGGCTCACAGAACCAATGAAAAATGTTATAATATGTTTTAACAGACTAGTATATAGGCAGGTATCTAAAGGGTGTTTCTAGAAGCAACATATATAAATTTTAGCAGAGCTAAAGATTATTTTTGCTTACTTCTTACTTTCAGTAACATTTTATATACTTTAGGTCATTGAATAAATGATCACTGGCACTGAAAGGATACTGCTTCCTGCCGTAGACTATCAGAACAAGGTAAATTATCTCGTCCATTCAAGGGGAAAGAAACTAACAACCTCTAGAATTAAATGGTGAAATAATATTACTTGGTTATACAGGTAGGTATTATAAATCATACACTACGAATCACAACACTGACAAACGTTTCTTCATTTTTACCATATACAATACATAATTAAGTTAAAAGAAAATAAACTAATTGCACATTACAATATTTACTACATTTGCATTTTTAAACAAATATTCTAAATACAGTACAAAGAGGTTCTATTTAACTCTCACTACAACACTGCATTTGTAGGCCTTCCTGTTCACAGCCTATTAATATAAGATATACTTGTTAACAAAAGGTCAAATATCATCTCCATTGTGAAAGATAAATTTTCCTCTCTGTTACTTGAAATATAGTTTCTGGATTATTCTACAGCTACCATTTATGGAGTATTTATTTTGTTTCCCAAAGTGTAACATTAAAAAAGAACCACATGTAGGTATGTCATTAAGATAAAACACTTCTCACTAAGTTATATATGTCATATATTTTGTCCTAGCAGCAAGAAAGCTAATATGCTCCCCAAAGAAATAACTTCCTTAATAAGTTGTGAATTTCTAAACATTTAAACATAAATACCCACATTGGGGGGCAGCTACAATGTTGCAGAGCCCCATTCCATGGGGTTTTCAAGTCTCTCCCCAAGAACTGGCATTTTTTATAAGGTCCAGCAGCACTGCCTTCGTCCTTGGGTTTGAAGAGTTGCCCTACAAGCTCATTAGCTTCCCTTTTCTCAGATTTTGGGGACTCTTCTTTTTCTTAACTAAAAATCAAGACACAGTCTCTATTCCTAACTATTAAATTGACTCTCCTCGTGAGTTTGCTAGAGGCAGAATCATAATGACATGCTTCTGTCAACATACTCAGGGAATAACCTTTCAGTGAACAAAATGCAGCAGAAATATCTAAGGGGAGGAGAGCCACTTTTATATAAATGCCTCTGCTAACTGTTAATAAACAATTATAAATTGCCATTATTATTCTCAGGAGAAATTATTACTTATAGCACAAAGAGCTGCCTCTAGTCCATATTGTTTCATCTACAGAATGTAAAACAGATTTGGACTAACTTTAAAAACTGAAAAATTTTGGAACCAGCACCACACGTGGGCCACTACCGGCAAGGGGGACAGCCAGACTCAAGCCTTTCCCCACGAGTCAGTGCCACTCGTGGACTGTGGGGGGACACAACAAGGACTCACCAAGAAGCAAGCCTTTCTTGCAAACCAGTGCCAAGTGCAGGTCACCACTGGCCGGGGGACAGCCAGACCCTAGCTCTTCCCTGTGAGTCAGCACCATTTGCAGACTGTGGGAGGAGAGAACAAGGATTCACCAAGATACAAGCCCTCCTGTGAACCAGTGCCATGTGCGAGCTGCCGCTGGCAGGGTGACAGCCACGCTCCAGCCCTTTTCAGTATGTGGGCTTGCAAATAAGACAAGTCAATCCCCTCTCACCTGCTGCAAGCAACTGGCTGCTCTGGAGAAACACAGGCTGTGATGACGGCTATTGAGGTGAAGTGCAATTGGATGCTTGTGGCGTGTGGTGTTTCACTGACCTTGCAGGTCTAGAGACAGTGGTCTGACCATCTGCTCAAAGGACGGCAGTACACAGTGTGGCACCTAGGGGGATCTCCTTCAGAGGGTGGTAGCCATTGCTGATTCCCTATGGTCTTGTTTTGAAGTCCTGTATTGTTTCCATTGTTTTGTTGGGTTGGTTTTGTCCTGTTTTGTTTTGTTTGATTTTGTTATATCTGATGGCATGAGCTATTTCAAAGATAGCAAGATATATTGTGTCAGTCATTTTGGATTTACTATTGTCTTGTTTTGAAGTTCTGTATTGCATTCACTGTTTTGTTTTTATTGGTTCTATTCCGTTCTGTTTGATTTACACTATGTCTGAAGGTCTCTGCAGCTGTCTTGAACACAAGAGGCATTATGGTAACCACTGTTGACTTCATAATGTTTTGAAGTCCTGTATCACTTAAACTGGTTAGATTGGTTTTATTGTTTTATTTTCCTTGGTTTTACCCTTTTTCAATAGAAAAAAAAATTGAAAAATTTCATACTGAAATCTGGATTTCTAGCCATTCTGGAAAAATCCAAAGATCTGGGAATGGGTTCACATTCCCATGCAGCATGCATCTTTGAGAGCCCCCAAAGCAGGGACACACTCTTTAGGCTGCCACAATTCCTATCTTTCCCTCTTGAGTCTTGGACACCAAGCCAAAGCATGCCATTCCACTCATAGTCCGTTACCTGTCTTGTGCCTACTGCTAGTCTGTGACCCCTAAAAAGGCTTTACAGAGCATCTTCATTATCTGTTATTTCACTTAATTGTTCCCACAAACCTAGTAAGAAACCTGGAAGCCAATTCTGTTCCACCATGTACAAAGTACGCAGTTCTAGTCATTATTGGTTTTGTAATACCAGTAATGTGTTGAAAGCTGGTAAAAAAGTAGCAAGGGTATAAAACTGATGTCCAGCCTCCTTCTACTTAATTTGTATTGCTATGGATTCGTTGGCTAACTTGCTAGCTTTTCCTCTAAAAAAGCAAATTTAACTCATTGTGATTGCCATGAGTGCTCGCTCCATGCTTGACCTTTCATGGCCTCCACAGAGCAATCAGAGAGGTGGCAGAGTAAGGAGAGCTCGGATGAATGGAAGGGTGGTGGAGTCCTATCAGCCAGGGTGCACTTCCCCACTGACTGCTCTTGGTTGCACCTGTCTCCTCATCTTTAAAAAGAATGTGAAACACTGCATAAAATTATCTTGAGAATAAACAAGAAAAGGCACATAAACGGCCCAACACAGGGTCTGGCACACTGTATAATACTTAGAAAAAGTTAGCTGTTATAGTTGAGGCCTTTTAGCTTTGTCCTTTAAACAGGATATATACATGCTTCACAGTCAAGATTCATGCTATTTTGTCAATTTCAGTTTGCTAAATGCATCACAAAATACAATCAAATAAGTTCGTCTTATTTCGAAAAAAATTTTACTGAGCCATATGTTTTGATTTGGGGCTTAAGAAACATTGTTACCATATGAGATCTACTTAAGAGAGGTAAAACCCTCACTTAACAATGGTTTTTACTCAGCACACACTCACAGTGAGAAATGCCTAGCCATTGCCCACTGTACAATCCCTACAGGAAAACAGCAGCCGGCATGTCAACTGGCAAATGAGGCAACAGGAGAAAACAGCTATGTGAGTATGGCAAGTGCTATGTGAGCAGAATTTAAGAAAAAAGCAATGGAGGTCAGGAGCAACACGCGGTGTTCACGATTCTGCCACTACTACAGCAACAACCAACACACCAAACCACCAGGCGCAGGCTCTCCTTGCGCCTGCACAGCCCAGCCCTGCACACTTACATCCTTTCTCTGCTCTCCCCTCTACGGACGGCAGCAGAGACTGTCACACTCCCACAATGTGACTCCATTTCTGATCACAATCCAACAGTGGACAGCTGACCACTATGCTGACCCACTAAGTCCCTTCCCACGGAAATCTGGAACTAGGACTAGGAACATCATATCAATTTCTCCCTGCTTATCTGCTGTATCATGTAAAATTCTAAAGCAGCTGGTGGCCTGCTTCTGCCATGTGGCCTAGGAAAGAAGCAGGAAGTCAGTGTGACCAAGAGAAAACAATAAAGTAGAATCTGGGAACCAAATGGGCAGCAGAGAGAAGGGACTTCTTGTTCTCTGTTGCTTCAGTCTTTAGCACTATTCCTAACATTACACAACCCTGACCTTGGATCCTGCTAGATACTTAGATTCCTGCCAGACTCTATGGCTCCATCGTCACTTACATTTGAAGACAATTGGTTTACAGAGTGACTCCCTTCCTCACTATGACCTAACACAACCTATACTGCTCTAATTTTGGCAACTATGTTGTAAGCCCTAAGCTAGAAGGCTTAAGAGATACAGAGACAAGGACACACCAGGGCAAAAGATAACTAATTTCAATGCACAAGAGGCTGGGCTTTAATAAGCAATGAAGAGTGTGCAGAGGGAATGCAGCTATCAGGAGCTGAGGAAGGAGGAGGGCAAGGGTAGGAGGGAAGAGGAGGAGGAAGAATGTGGACAGGGGAAAGAGGAAGGAGGAGGGGAAGGAGTTATTGAAGGGTGACCTCTACCAAGCATTGCTAATCCCTAGAGCAGTTTTACCAACAAGACATTTACAGCTGCTAAAGCAGGAATGCCCAGAGATCCCTGTCGGGCAGGTTTCAGAGCACGTGCAAATCCTAGCAGCCTTCTTCTCACAAAATCTTAAAGCCCACAAGTGGGAGGAAGCTAAACTTTTCTCAGCATAACCTGAATTTTACACATGTAGGTACTATCAACTTAAAAACATGATTATTTACTTTTTAGATATAATTGCTGATACATAATCATTTTTACCTATTTTTCGTTCTATTATATTGTCTTTATTTAAAATGTAAATATACTCCAGAGATTATGATTACTTTCAATTAAAGTTGATCTTTAGAAATTGGAAAATAAAAAATACACTAATTAATGGAAAATGCTTTAAATCTCCAAATAGCTCTACATTATAGGTACACCTGCCCAGCTTTAAAAAAAATTAAGAAAGCACACAGACAGTTCAATCCCCAGTACCAAAAAAGAAGAAAATATACAGATTCACCAACCTTCCTAATTTAGATGAGTCCTAACTCGATAACAAAGGAACGTATCACAGGCAGCCAAAATATAGCCTGTCAAACAGCTGCTCTTTGCTTGCACTGGTAGTTTTTCATGAACTCTCTGGCTCCGGGCTGGCAGGGTTTAGAATATTCTGATATGCAAGCTTCCAATCAGACTTGATCAATTCTAGAATTGGGACTTTCAGAAAGGCAGGCCAGGCCAGGGCTGGGTTAAGTTGGTGGTGTGTAAGTCCCCAAGCTGAAGTACATTTCTATCTTCTAGAAAACCAAAACTTTATAAAGAAAAAGAGGATATGAAACAGCTCCTCCAAAGCACTATATTTCAAATTCTTGTCCCCGGCCACTAAGAGTGTCATGCAATTAACTGAAATGTTCATGCCATGATTTTAGACAACAGAACAGACAATATCAGTGTATGTGTCACAAGAAAAGAGTATCAAGTTTTGTTTCACTCACCTATTTGTGTGTATGAAAGAATGTGAGCTTAGGTAGTAATGTTAAATATACTTCTTATAATTTGTGGGTTGAAAATTTCCTAACATTGCTTATGACAACCCAGGCCTCCATGTGGGTGCTAGTGAAACCACCAGAGCTAAACTGTTCAGTACACACACGAAACTGACAGATTCAGCTAGAGGAAGGAATCTGGTAAATCCAGTTCAACTGTGTTATGAGGCGCCAATACAAAACAAATACTTCTGGAAAATTTCACCCAGCAGTCAATAAGCACTGCCATCCAAAGACTCCAGAAAGCATCATTTTACAGTTGTGCCATGAAACAGTTTCATGTTTGGCAGCTTTTTCCCCACTATACTTGAGATCTTGGGATGCTGTGGATATAGAGATTTCATGCTTAGCTCGGCATCAAAGTACTAAAAAGTCCAAGTCCCGTTTTTGTCAGGTGAAACTGAGGCCTAGAGCCATGAAATACCCTAGCAAATATCAAGGTCAATGCAGAGCAGGAGCCAGCTGTGATCAGACTCCCGTCCCAGGTCTTTTCCAGGAATTTAAAATTATGGGCACAAGAACACAAAGCAACGCTCCCTGCCAAGGAGAAGCAAATGACTTGTTTTCCTCTTTGGGCCTCACTAGTTAGTTTCTCACACCTCTGAACTAATTTTTTGCTAATTACTAAATGATAATTTGGATAACACCTTCCCCCCAGCCACCCCTCCTTTACAAAAAAAGGTCACTGAGACTGCTTGTGGAAATTGCACAAGGGAAGTTGTTTTTTTCTGTTATAGAATTTCTGTTAACTGTGGCACTCTTGAGAGACGTATAAATATTAACTAAGAGGGTTGCCTCTTTCTAGTTCTTTCTGTTCTGATACTGCAGTTTAGAAGAAAAGCATGGTTTGATGGCCATTTTCTTTTTAGGTAACACAATTCAGGTATTTAGTGTTACAAATCTCAGCAGATTACTTTGTAGTCTTAAATCATAATTTACATGTTTATTTCTAAATGCCACAATGTGTTTTAATTTTCCCCAAATTGCTATTTTTTTAATGATAACAAGAGACTCTCATAACAAGCAAAAAACAAAACAAAAAACAAAAACATTTCTCTCTCAAAGCCCAAATGCAAAATGACAGCAGACAGGGAAAAGTGCTATGCAAGTAAAATGCCAGAATTCCTTTTAAAAAAGTTTTCATTTGTTTGCTTTTAATTTTGTTTGCTTTCTAAAGTCTCTTCCAGCTACCTAAATCTCCTGTGCAATGTGCTTCCTATGGTTTTGACCTACTGTTTTTCAAACAAGACAGCTAGCTGGTCTGTATGTCACAACCTGAGAATCACTCATGTAAGGAATGTCAGAGTTGTCACCTGACATTTCCCGTAAGGCTGCAATATCCAGCCTTGGATGTACACTGATTAAAATCTATGAGGTCCAGCATACAACATGGCTTAACAAATAAAAGTAGAAAATTCAGAACCATGAGGAGTCGGGGCCACTTGAAGCTGAGTGTCCTCTTCTGAGCCTCTCCATAAAACAAGCTTTCCCACAGTGATCACTCCTTCAAAAGTCAGTTTCCAACCTCTAGTGGCAAACAGGTTATCCTGTTTCCAGATGGATTTGCTGGCATGTCTTGAATTCAGAGTAAATGTCTAATATTCAACGTTCATATAGGTAAATTCCTTTTCTAGCACCCTGGAACCAGCAAGGACTAGTGTCAAGTGACAGTCTCAAGTACACAGCTGAAAATTTATTAACTTAATGCCACTAATAGAGACTTACTTAAAACTTGGTTTCTGCTTTTGCTGAATTCAGAGACTTCACGCCATCACTCCAAATCTTCAGTGTTCCTAAATGCACTGTGGGTAAATTTTTCATTTGCATTTCTTAGAAAAAAATTATACAAATGCATTCATGTTTATTGGGGCATAAATCAAAATAGCCAAGATATGAAACTAGTCTAGGTGGTATCTATACATAATGGAGTATTATTTAGCTATAAAGAAAAACTAAATTATGTCAGGCAATGGATAGAACTGGAGATCATGTTAATTAAAAGACAAGTACCACATATTTTTCCTGATTCATAGAATCTGAAAAAGATGACTTAGAAGTAGAAGGCAGACAGGAGGCAAAAAGAAGGGAATACAGGAGGGGAAGAATAGGAGGGTAATAACAGGGATGGATACAAAAACATTCATCTGTGAAAATATCACATTGAAACCCAGTATTTTGTAAAATTAATAAGCATTAGTAAAATATATTCAAAAAATAAAAAAATTTAAAAAGAAAATTATGCAAATGTTACATAGCACATAAAACTCCATCAAAAGCCCAACAGATTAATTATATTATTAGCTGAATTAGTTACATTAATTGCTGAAGCAGAGACCTAAGTATAATTTCACAATGAAAAGAATAGTACATAGTATGAGGATTTATAAAATAAAATAAAATTTTAATCTTTTCAATCATGCAAGTACTCATGACCACTTAAAATAATGGTAGTTCAGAGATGGGCAAAAAAAGGCCTTAGATATAGAAAAAAATCCAGCTTCTTTCTTGTCCCATCATACTACCTTGTACTGGCAGCTACTAACCTTCTCGGGGCTCAACTTAAATATCTTTGCTCGGGGAACCTCACAGTCTCCTCAGGATATTCTAATTCAAACAGCCACTGCTTGATTCATTTAAGGAATATATGCTGCATTCAAGGAACATAAATAAATCTCTTCTTTACTAGGAGCTGACCATCAAATCTTCTTTTACTGGGCCAAAAATCTGATACCCTTTTACCCATAGCATGGATCTACTCTCAAGACTTACAGAGCACACAGCCAAGCATGCTGCAAAAATCTGATTCACAGGTGGGTGTGGTGGTGCACACCTGTAATCTCAGTACTTTAGAAGCTGAGGAAAGAGGGTTCCAAGTTCAAGTCTTGCCTAGACAACTCAAAATTAAAAAAAAAAAAATTAAAGGCCTAGGGATGTAGCTCAGTGATAAAGCATCCTTGGGCTCAGTTTCCAGTGTTTGTTGGTCTGATCTAAACAGCACAAGCAGAGAGATTTTTTGGCAATCCCAGATAACAATATTTGTACATGTCTTTAGCTCACTGTTGACTCCTAAAAAGGGGAACACCTACTACTCTAATAGGAAATTCTGTGTGAATGTTAAGATTGCTGTCTTGGGTTAATTATGCATATAAAGAACTTACGAAGATAAAGGTCTGCCTGGATCTGGGTCCTATCTGGAGACAGGTTCCCAGCTTCTAAAGTACTGAGATTACAGGTGCGCACCATCACACCCAGCTGTGAATCAGATTTTTGCAGGGATAGGTTTTTACCCACTCATAGGCCTTTAATTTTTTTTTTTTTAATTTTGAGTTGTCTAGGCAAGACTTGAACTTGGAACCCTCTTTCCTCAGCTTCTAAAGTACTGAGATTACTTGAAGAGGCTGCCATTGACAAGAGAGCCCTGGTAAGTTCCAGACCTAAGTTTTGACCAAAACAGAGCAGTGATTTCAGAGATGAAACTCTTTAGCAAGAAATGCTAAAATGGCATTCACTCAGCAAACAGTTCAAAAAAGAAACTGGGAAATAAGAAACACAAAGTAGTAAAATTCAGTGTGTCCCTTGAGAATAGAACCTAAGCTATAAACAAAGCATATTCAGAAAAAGCCAGAATTTTGAGAACAGGCTCTGTATTATGGTGGCACCAGAAATTCTCTCTTATAAATCACGGTGTTTTTATATTTCTAATATGCTCTTATGCTTCCTACTTTGATATGAAATAATGTTTCAAGTTATCCTAATTGTTCTACAGCAAACTTGAAAGTGAAGGTTTTTACCTACTCATAGGCTTGATGATTTGAGTGAGTATTGTGATCCCATTATCAAAGACAACAGGAGGGTAAAAATGGTAACCCAAAAGAAAGTAAATTCTAGAAGACAGTAAGTGGTGTGGAATCTGGCCATTTTTGCTGATCTGAAAATTTTCCTTCAATATTACAAATTAAAGACAGTGATTTATTAAACAATATGCTTCTAATATTTCCCCCCCTAAACTATAAACATATTTAAAGGACTCTGTCATTTTCATTACTTTCATGTACACATGTGACTGGAACACAAAAGAAATTCAAATGTTTGTTTTTGAAATGACTGAAAACAATACATTGGCTTTCAAAGTTTTAAGGAACCTTAAATCACCTAATACAAAACTCTTCCCACAAATGTACATTTGTTCACAGAAGTCTTTCAGAGGTCATCAAAATACTCATTTAACAAAGATCAATAAAATATCTGCAATAGTTAAGATAATAGAAAAACAAACAAAAGAACTAGATCAGTCACTGATACAACAAATGTCTACAGTGGGACTCTCATGTGTCAGATAGGATTTATAGACATTACAGAGAGTAAAACACACAGTTCCCATAGAGAACTTGCACAAGATATAACGGACATAAAATGTCTACAATACTGTTTAGAATAAAAAATGTTTTTTCAAAGGTACATATAAAGGTTATTAGGAGTCAGATGTCAAAAAGAGAAATTAGGGTTTCATAAGAACTTAGAAGACACTGCCATTCAGGTATAGGACATTATTTGTGACTTGACTTTATAGTTAAGGAACAAAGACTGGTTAGCTACCAGCTGAAGGAGTTAATGGTAACCGTTTTGCAGCTATTGCTGGAAATCAATATTCTATCTCCATGTCTTTAGTACTATATCAACTAATATTAACACTAGATTTTGAAAAGCAAGAATACAAATCTATTCTCTCTTAATGTAAGAACCATAACCAAAAGTAGGCTCTAAATTAAAGTTGCTGTCCTGTTTGAGTATATGACCCAAAGAAGTACAGACTTGTCAATCTGAGTAAAAATATACAGAGAGAATATTATTAATAATTTCTGTTTGGGCTTTATGTGGCAGTAACATCACGAAAAAATAATTTCCATTTTACATTGTAAAGTAGGAAAATAAAATCATAGCTAAATACTGTGTTTCTTCTGTAATCAAATGAGGTTTACTTTTTAGTTTCTTTTCTGTATACAACTTTAGCTCTAAGCACTTGGAAACACAATGCCCAAACACTGTGAACCAGAGCTGTTTCCTGCAAGACAAAAGCAGCGAAATGGGAAGCAGAAGTATCAAAACTGCCAGGAATGGCAGTATATGACTGTGAGGCTGAGGCAGGAGGATCGCTGCCAGTTTGAGGCCAGCCTAGACCACAAAATGAGTTCAAGGTTAGCCTGAACTGCAAGGGAGACCCTGTCTCAAAAGAGAAAAAAAAAAGTTTCAAAGCTAATATTAAAAGAGTTTCTTCTCTTGATTCACTGAATTTATTAAGTTTTCTGGTTTAGAATTGACCACTTTAATCTCGAGTAGTTAGAATGGAACAGTGACATCTATCAATATGTTCTTTCAATGTATTTTATAGAATGTATTCCATAAAAATAATTCTATGACAAAGAATTTCTACATTCCTTTAATAGAACTTTGCTTCTATGGAAAAATTAAATACTGTCATAAGACTTCTTCGTGAATTTCAAAGACTCCTGACCATATATTCCACTTCAGCCACTATATTTTTTCTATTCATTGCAGACTGACTGCCATTAGTGTATGTTTACAGTGTTTCCTAGTGGATCTGCATGAGAAATTATCCGGAGCCATCTGTATCCAATACCACATACACAAGCAGTGATATACACATGTGTAATAAATTTATCTGAGATACACTGAAAGAACCTATCACAGGAATTAATCTACCAAACAAAAATTTTGAGGTCACCTTATATACAAAATGCTGACACGACTATAAAAACAGTAACAATTCGGGTTTTTTTTTAACCTCTGCAATTTTAGGAGTCACCGTGGAAAAAAATTCTTTACCTCTGCATGATTTGTACTTTTTAAAAAAAAAAAATGATTTGTACTTTAAAAAAAAAAAAACCTGCCTACTCTTTAAGGTGAATGTCCCTTGTCATACAGTAGTACACTTAAAGAATGTTTCTAGATATTAACAAAGGAATAACTTCAGACACATTATAATAACTAAGCAGCATTCCTCTGGAAATTACCTTCGTCAGCCTTATTTCTCCATATTAAAGGGCATAAAGTTAAATTGAAAACGCAATGCAAGGGAGACTATCGAAGACAAAAAACTAGCTTCACTTCTGCAAAATAAGCAAAATTAAGCAAAAAGAAAGTAAGCAAGCAAAGGGAAGGAACTCAAAACAGTTGTTAGTACTTTCCAGGTTCGCAGGAGCTTCCTGAGCTCGAAAAGATAAGGAGAAAACAAAGAAGGTACCACACCGAAACCCTAAGTTACTCTTCACAACTTGAAATATTTTCCAAGATGTGAAGAGTAAGATGTCCGAGAGATACAGGATTAGGTGGGAATGTCTGGGAGGAGGCAGTGGCATTTGCATTCTCAGTTTGGGACCCTAAAAACTGTACCCGAGAGAGCCCCCAAGTCCTTAGTTATCTTGCAGAGGCCCTACGAGCATCTTCCCTACGCACACACCTGCAGAGCCGAGCGGCTCCTCCGGCTGGGTTACCACGGAAGGAACGAGGTCCCGTGTTCCCCGCACCGTTAGCCCGAGGGGCACACCAGCTCGCCAGCGCCACACGGCCGCAGCGCCCGCCGCGGTTCCAGCTCCGCTTTCCGAAGCCCCGCAGCGGCGGCGACGCTCTGCCGGACACCAGCACTATTGGGTTGGGCACCGTGATAAAACTTGGAAGAGCGCGTCAACACCGCGCGGAGTAGAGACGCGCGCTCGGGGATCGCCGGCCCGTCCCGCCTCCCTCGCGCCGAAGGGCAGCAGTCCGTACCTGTCCTCTGACACGCTGATGACGCCCTCCTCCTTGGGCACGATCACTGCCATGTTCACCACCTCCTGGGACCCCTCGACCCGCTGCAGCAGGATCGGCTTGCGGGTCAGCGGCTTGGGTTGGATCTCCGCCGCCATCGGAGGAGGGGGCGCGCCGGGGGCTCCGCCGCCAGCAGCACCGCGGGGTCGGACACACGAGACCGCTCGAGCACGAGCTGAGACAGGAGCGCTGGCTGGCCGGAGCGGGACGCCGGAGACCGGCGATCATAGCCTAGCTACCTCTCAGGGGAACGACTGCGCGCTCCCCTCTTCAAGTACCAAAATCGCCACCACCCGAGCAGCAACCAGGCGCAGTCGCCAGAGGAGGGGGCGGAGAGCCGGGGGGCGGAGACAGGGGTGGAGTCTACCTCAGGGGTGGCCGCTGGTGGGCGCGAGGGCGGCTCCCCTTCCGGGAGGGTGACGAGGAAGGAGAGAAAACCTGAGGCAGGGGGCGGGGCGCTGGCGGCCACTACTCGTGCGTCAGCCCTAAAACCCATTTCCGCTCCGCCTCTTCGCGACAGCCGGAGCTCTGCAGCACAGCTAGTGCGCATGCGCCTTCCAAATTCCACGCCCAATATTTAGTCCCCTCCCTCTTGAATCACGCAGGAACAGTCGTGTACGCTTCTTTGAGAACGCGTTTGAGAAGCTCCGCCCTCTCCAAATTCTCTGAAAAGAGGGCGGAGATAGGGCGGGTAAAGCACGCAGGAAAAACGAGAAGCCTGCGGGAAGGAAAGGAACCGAGCTAGTTGGGATGTGACTGGGCATGCGCACGGTCTTAACAATGAAGCGTAATAGCGAGGCCGCTTGGTGTTCCCGCAGGCACAGGGCTCAGACCACCGAAAGGCTCCCCCATGAGCTTCTGGGAGTTGTAGTTTGTTGGCACCGCCTCTTCCTTGACCTGGAATGACCTATCACTCACTTCTCTGTGTTCCAGGCCTGGCGGGAACAGCTGTTCTGCACCGGCCTCCAACGCTAGGAAAAGAATGGCAGGATTGGCTAAAGCATCGCTGCCCTGTGTGTCAGGCTACTGCCTGGTGTACACAGAGGTGTGGCACAGAGAATCTCGTGCAAGCATCTGTGAGGGAGTCTAGAGATCACCTGTAGTCTCCTTTCTGTTAGATGACTGAATGGTAGCTCAGGCCCCAAGTCGGTGTTAAAAGCCCCATTCCAATACTTGAACCCACGCCTTGCCTGCTTCTAGTTTTGTCCTTTGGCTTTCTCCTGGAACAAGGGATGTTTACTGTGTCTACAGTATGTATGTACACATGTACAGTATGAAAATGGCTACAACGCATTTTTAAAAGATAGACAATGCTGGCAAGGATGTGGAAAAATTGGAATTCATTTCTGTATTGTAGTTGGAAACATAAAATGGGGCAGCCTTTTTGGAAAACAATCTGGTGTTTCTTCAACAGGTAAAACCATGTTACCATGTAACCTAGCAATATCATTTTTAGATATATACCCAAGAAAAATGAAAACTTCGGTTCATACAAAAACTTGAGTATGAATGTACACAGAAGCATTATTAATAGTACCCACATGTTTATCAGTTGATAATACTGATACAACAGGATATTCGCAATAAAAAGAAATGAAATATTAACACCTGCTATACATGGATGAATTTTGAAAGCAATGTGCTGACTAAGATAAGCCAGTTTTAAAGACCACAATTGTATGATTCCATTTATATGAAATAGGATCTATAGAGACAAGAATCAGATTACTGAGGGTTGAGAAGCATGGCTACGGGGTACCAGGGTTTTTTTTCTTTTAGGGATGATAAAAATGTCCTAAACTTCCTTGTTGTAATGGTTACACAAATCTGTGAATACAATAAAAGCCATTAATTACAAACTTTTAAATGATGAAAGCTATGCTATGTGAATTATAGTGTCTATTACCCAAAAGTATTTTTGATGATTGGCTGACAAATTATATTAGGTCTCTATCAATTTTATTGAAGTAAACTATTGGAAACCACTTGACTTTTTTGCACAGTCACTGAAGTAACTTATTTTGTCAATGTCAGAGAAGTATACAAAATCAAATCACTATTATTTTTATTGTTACTGTTTCATTTAAAGGAACTTTATATGCTAAAGTAGAGAAAATTTATAAATTCAAATAAATGGATAAATTTGCCAATACAACTTTTTGTAAGTTATTTTATCACATCATATATAGAGTATTAGTTATAAATTTAATGGAACATAATTATCAAAATTCTATTGTCAAACCAATCAAGCAAATCATACTTTCTGTCAGAACAGTTATGACTTAGCTTTTCCATTCAAATAAATTTAAATGTACATTTGCAGAAATGTTGTAAAAATATAATGGAATGCATCTTCTAAAATGATGATTAAATGTCAACATTTCAATGATGTAGATCTGATACAATTAATCAGTTTAATAGTCTTAAGATAAATAGCAATCTAATATGCTTTTCCTATTACATACTGTATTATGTAGCTTACATAATAAATCTGTGTGAAACAAGAAGATAGTAAGAAGTATGATTTTTTTCAACGATTGTATGTGTTGAACTCTGGTGTTGAATTTTTGAGAATAGATAGTTAAACATAAAATCATAAACGATTCCATTAGTTTGGTAAAAAATTATAATAAAAACTTTCTATATATATAGTGAAAGAGAAAGACACATACTTCTTTTTTTAATTTTTTTTAATTTTATTTTAAAAGGGAGTAAAATCAAACACAACAAAACAGAACAGAATGGGACATAAGAAAGCATAAACTTCAAAGCTAGACAACCAGAGATCTTCACTATCTGTCATATTGTCTCTTGTTTTCTTCCAAATGGTTGTCCTCATCTTTGCATATGGAGAGCTCATACTAAATAACATAGCCAATCTTT
>PVJX010007343.1:0-25295 GCA_004027295.1 Dolichotis patagonum | reverse complement strand
GGAGGGGGGAAACAGGGCGGGGGACAGGACAACATGAGATGTCTGATTCTCAGCCCACTCGCAGGCAGGATCACAGTCGCCCCCCAGAGACGGGAAGAGCTCCTTGTTCTTCCGGCACCCGGAGTCAACCGCATGGTGCAGGTCCTGAGGCGCCAGGGTCTCTCCCCTGCAGGCTCCCCAAAGTCCGCCATACTCACCTGCTATTTCTTTCTGATGAATTGACCATTCCATTTCCTAAGTTCTGAAATAGCCAACAGACCACAGAAAGAATTCTCTTTAGGCTCCTGTTTGAAACCAGCAGCTACAGCAATCTGCTGGCCTTGCTTCAGGGCCACAACACATACTTCTTGAATGTGACTAGTTTGGTGAACTCGGGTGTCAGTGGTTAGGCACATGCCTAGTATGTAAGGCCCTTGGTTTAATCCCCAGTGCCACACACAAATATTTATTGGTCTGAGACTAGTATAATTATATAATTTTATTAAAAGTAAAATATTTTATTAGATAAGATGATCATTATCAAATAAATATCTCATATGATTTGATATTTGATAAATTGTAAACAACTTATTGCACAGTAGTAACTGAAGCTGAAAAAAAAATTCAAGTTTAACAATGAGCATTTTCCCAGTGTATTTTGAAAACATGGTAGTTAGTACTGGAAATTTCTATCACAGAAAAGAATCAAAGTAACTAATTTTGTTTAATAACTGAAAAAGAATCAAAGTAACTAATTTTGTCTAATTGAGTTTCTCAGTTGTTCAGGTTAAAATACTTAAGAAAAGGTGTTTGAACTATGCTATTTTTTGTTTGTTTGCTTGTTTGGTGGGTGGTTTGTTTTGAGTTTTGAGGTTTGGTTTGGTCTGGTTTTTAGCAGTGCTGGAGACTGAACCCAAAGCCTTCACACTGAGTTACATCCCTAGCACTGCCCCACCTCCTTCTTTAAAATTTGAGACAAGAGTCTCACTAAGTGGCTAAACTGTCCAGGCTTGACTCAGATTTGCAATCTTCTGTCTCAGTCTCCTGTGCTGGAATTACAAGCGTGTGTCACCACACATGGCACTTTCTGTAAGTCAGTTAGCTCACCCTTATACTCCCACCACTCTACCTTATATTTTAATTCAGGACCTCCCAAGGTGAGCCAATATACCTTTTTTCCCTCTCCCTTAACCAAAATGTTATAAGAAAAAATATCAGGAACCTGTCGGTTAACTAACCTTGTTAATCATCAAAGTTTCCCCCAAATTTGTGTCTTCTTATTGTTGCTGTTGCCCGGGAGGCTTTTTCCTCTTACCCAGGACAAAGCCTCACAGTAAATCTTGGGGTGGGCAGAGATCTAAAGAGGGAGAATGTCTGATGGCACATCCTGACACAAACTAGGTTGAGCAAAAAAGTACCCCTCGGGCTGGGGATTTAGCTCAGCGGCATAAGCACCTGCTTTGCAAGTACGTGGTCGTGAGTTTGATCCCCAGTACCGATAAAAAAATAATAAAAAAAAAAGTACCCCTAGAAATTGAGGGCAGGGAACTGGATACACTTAAAATGATGGTTTCGTGCATACCACTTGAGAATTTTTCATGAACCAGAGTTACACAGACGGAAGCTTGGATACTTCTTATCGAGGAATCAAAATCGGGGAGGGGGCTGCTGCACTCACGGTAGATGGAGCTTTTAGGTAGAAGAAGGGTTAAGGAGATTATTCTTAATAACTGAACTAAAATGACTTCTTTTAGATCATCTAATTCCATCTTCTGAAGACTAATTAGAGAAGAGTATGAGATTGGGAAAAAAGCTCCCAGCAGATTCCAAAGTCTTTTTGGGGCATTTTTCTGACACATCTTCAGCAATGTCGACTGGTAATAGACGCCTAGGTGGAGATTTAAGGATCCTGGCCTCATCAGATGAAACCCACACGGACAGCGGGGAACCTAGGAACCGAGGATTATGCAGACAGGCCATCAGTCAGTCAGCAACAGGTCTGGCTGGCAGCTACACACAGACCTCTAGGCTGAGGTTCAAGGGCAAGTTTTAGATCTGTGGTGGCAGTTTAGAAAGCATTGTGGGGCGCTACAGGTGGAGGAGCTGGTGTTCTGAGCAGGAGGCCTAGGCAAGACCTTAGGTGTCAGGACTAGAGAACAAGATAGGAGAAGAGCTCTTAATAGGGAGTCCTGAAACAAATTATTCACTCTTTCCTAGCCCCCTTATTCATTCATGACATGTACATAATTATGGCACCAATCTTACAGAGTCTTTGTAAAACGTAAGTTCATATTATTTGAAGGAATAAACTGAGTATCTGACAAATACCTACTCTAACAGAAGAAGGGAAAGATGAAAAGGAATTGGAAGAGAACCATAGAGCAGACAGATGGAGAGAACAAGGGGGACAAAAATGCCAAATCTTTTTCAAAACAAGGAAAAAGGAGTCTAATGATCAGAAATGGGTCACAAGTCAGAGCCAGATCACCTTGCAATGGAAATCCCCACTCTTTAATGACATCTAAGAAGAGTTAAAGGCAACCTCCACCTTCACTTGTAAGCTAGTTTAGAATTCACTGTTTTGAACTTGAGTGCGTTTTCTTGGTGCCATCCAGGCACTCACAAAATCCCTACAGAAAAAATTAATGGTCCCATGGCACGCAGCTACTCTGATGAATAACATTTCCCCAGAAGAATATCTTTTTGTTACAGCCAGGCACACCAGTCAACACCCTTCTACTTTGACTTCCTCTTCCTCTCCTATTCCCTTCCTGGCAGCACCCACTAAGGCTCCCTCGGCAAGAAGGTTTTGTGGTTCTGAAGCTCAGCTTAACTCCAGAATGCCCAGGACCTTCGGAAAATGCAGCTTTCTGAATCGTCTGACTGAACCACTAAATTTGGCTTTCTAGGAGCTTGGCTCAAGAATCTGAACTTCTTTTCATTTTATTAGTGCATATTTTTTATATAAAATAATGGGTTTCATTTTGGTATATGGGGGGGCGGGGGATATAGCTCAGTGGCACAGCACCTGCCTGGCAAGCGCAAGGTCCTGAGTTTGATTCCCGGTACCAAACCAAAACAAAACAAAACAAAAAACAAGACTTCATTTTGGTATATCAGTACATGTATACAACACACTTTGATTAGTTTACACACACCCTCATTGCCATTCTTCCCTTTTCATCCTCTCTACCCCTGAAAAATCTGAACATTTTATACAGAATTTCAAAGAGATTTTTATTGCAGGTGACCTTCCTTACCCCTCTAACCTGAGAATCATAGCCCTGATAATCTAACAGAGGATCCAAAGAGAATAACCAGCAAGATGGAGGGCGAGGCCACCACCCTTAGAGCACTGCCCTCGTTCTCTTTTCCTCCCCACCGTGAAGCACAGGACCCACTTGCTGTTCCACTGAGTTAGCGAGTGTGTCTGGCAGCCCAGGGTCTCCGTTCTGAGTAACAGAGCATAGCTGTGGCTTATCTTCCACTCACTTGGGCTAGAAGCCAGCACGGTGTGTTTGACTATGTTTTTCTATTAAACTTCCTCTCTGCTTCCTTAGCCGTCACCCACGCAAGTGCACGGCAACAGTATAGCTTCATACACACAAACAGCTGAAATAAGGTCCATCTATCTGTATTTTTAATGGACTGCATTTTCTAAAGCAGGTTCACAGAAAAGTCAAGCACAATTCAGAGAATTTCCATGTATTTCCCGACTCTGCACACAAACACCCTCCCCTCTACCCATAGCTCCTCCCAGAATGGTACATTTGTTAAAATCAGTGACTCTTTACTGGCACATCATTATCACTCAGCATCGGTAGCTGACATTCAGGTCAGTTCTTGGTGATCTATTTCACAGAACAGTTTTACTGCCCTGAAATTCCACTGTTTCACCTTTTCACCTCTTTTCCCCTACTTCAGTCTCTCTGAACTACTGATACTGTCCCTGTCTCCATAGTTTTACTTTTCTCAAAAGACCTCATAGTTGAAATTACAGTATATAGGCTTCCAGATTGGCTTCTTTTTCTTCGTAATATTCATTTAAGGTTCATTTATGCTTTTTTCATGTCCTGATAGTTTATTTCTTTTTAATGCTAAAAGACAAACCATGGTGTATTTATTCCTCTGCTTACTGAAGGACATTTTTGATGCTTTCAAATTTTAACAATTAATAAAGTAGCTATAAACATCCATGTGTAGGCTTTTGTGCAGACACAGATTTTCAGCTCTTTTGGGTAGATACCAAGGAGAATGATTGCTGCATTAAGACTGCTTAGTTTTGTAAGAAACTGCCAAGCTAGCTTCCTAAGTAGCTATACTGTACTATTTATTTTGCACTTCAATCAGCAATGATGGAAAGTTAGGTTTATCTAAATATCTCAGGCAAACCATCTCTCCTGGAATTTTCTGCAGAGGATCTAGCAGAGTGGTATAGAAGAAGTAGGAGTGGAAACCAACTTTAGAGAAATGATAATGAAGTGAAATAGGGAACAAAAAAAAGGGAAGGAAGGGACTTTTCTTTTCTGCTCCTTCCTTGCTTTCTCATTAAACAAACTTCATGCTACCACACACCCACCCACATATTAGCCCTGAAGTGGCTGAAGTGAGGGGCAAGGGCTGTGGCCAATGAGATCTGCCTCTTACAAGAGCCAGGAGCAGGGGAATCCCAAATGTATTTGGGCAAAAGGAAGTGGGTCTGCTATTCCTAGAGCAAAGCAGCTGTCAAAAAATGTTGGTTGATAGAGAGTACAAATGCAAAGCTCAACTCAGTTTGCCTGCCGTTCTCATATCCTTGGTTTAGCTCAAGAAAGCCCAGATTCACTTGCCATTCCATAGACACTATCTCTGTTCATTCTTTTTTTTCTAGAAAATATTTGTTCATTGCCAACTATGTGCCGGGATTTGACCTGGGTACTGGATATGATTAACTTTCTTTTGAAGTCAAGGTCAGAGCTCAAAGCAGTTTGTATTTTGAGTTTCTCACCCTCCCTTCTTCTCTCCTCTGACTCTAATGTATGATGCACAAGTAAAGAAGGGGAGTCGTTATAGCAAGCAAGCATTTGGTTTAAAAATAAAGAACAGGCTTATGCTGAGGTCCTAGTGCATAATTATTTGGTCAGGGCTGCTTAAAATGTTTTTCATCAAACACTGTTTAATAGAAAATATGACAGAATTAAATGGGAGTGTGGAGAATGAAATTTGTTCATATTAATAATTAAATGGAAAGTGTGTGTGTTAAGTGTATTGCCACTTAGGAAAAGTGATTTATTCACTTGGAAGCAGTCGGTCTTAAATATAACTACAGTTGTTTGGCTAAGGAATGGACAATTTGTATCATATGACAACTTTTGGGATTAATATTTTCCAGCAAAGTTCCTACTTTTTGCTTAATTTTTCACTAAAAATTACATATAAGGAAGATAAATGGTTTCTGTTAACAAAGAATGATCTCATGTTTCTATTCTAGCACCTCAATTGAAGGACAGTACTTAATGACCAAAATTCTAATGCTGTCACTAGGTTCCTAGTAGAATATCACCTAAAACTCTAGGGATGTATTTGTTGACAATTTAAAACCTTTTTATAAGCCTCAAGCATCAACACAATATAGCCAATTCTGCAGAAGAAGTAGCTGTTATTATAGATGCATTGACATAGTTTTAGGAAAAGCACACGCCATCCTCCGACTTCACATTATAAACTACTATTTAAGCAAAGACTCACCTTTCCTTTTTTGTTACACTGCCCCTGGCATTAAGTTCAGGGCAAGGTGTCAAGACAGTGCTCAGTAATGACAAATAGCAGAATGGTTGGTTCTTAGTATCTGCAAAAATGTTTCCAGTGAATGAAGCATAGAGGAATCACATGTTTTTTATATCAATAGAATTTACTTAGCAGTTCATACTAGAGACCAAAGAGATCTTGACAAAGATTTATTGCCAAAGATGCCTTCTCTTGAGTAAAATTGGTTAGAATTAGGCTAATTTCCCTTAAGAGCAGCAAATACCAGGGGAAAAGAGCCTGCATGCCAAATGACAATGTTATTCTTTTTCTACAACTGTTGTTCTGTCTCTAGGGATGAAGCAGAAAAAGATACCCCACGCACACACAAAACCTTCTAAAACAAGGGGGAGTAGGAGCCCGTATTGACAAATGGAGTTCAGGTAGAGTATAGAATAAATTGGAAATCGTAATAAGAAAGAGAAAAACATGCTTGTGACCCCTCAAAGTATACCTCAAAGTTTAAACTCCTACACTAAATTCCAGAAACAGTCTATGGGCTTCTAGAACTTATATTTTTCTTCCACAGTATAAAGTTCTAAAGAATGTACACTGTTTATAATGTGTTCATAGATTAAAAAATTTTTAGTAGACAATTTCCTTTGAGATTGGTGCAAAAAAGAGCTAGTAGTGCTACTCTTGAGTGGAGTGATGAAGAAAGAGTAACGTGACTTTGATTCCTCACTGTCCCCAACTTGCTGCCTCCAAGCCATCCTTCTTGCTGTTAATATTCCTAAAACCCCTGTCTGATCATGTTACTCCCTAACATGAACTAAAATCTTTGAGAGCTTTCCATGTCTTTAGAACAGAGCCTGCACTCACCTTCCGGTCCAATCTTCCCTCTGCAATCCCATTTCTCACTTTCTCTACCCTCAAACTTTACTCGGTGACACTGTGCCAAGTAGGATGGTTTCAGTTGCAAGTCATTCTGATCCTTAAACAACAAAGGGAAAACCAGAGTTACTTCATCAGTGTTTGGTCAGATCATTGGCCCATTTTTCTGCGGTCTCTTTAGCTCTTTGTGACACATTTATCCTCCAGTTGGCTCCCCTTGTGGCAACAAAATGAAAAGCAGCAGCTCTTAGGTTTGCATGTTTCCTCTTCCACATGTAAGAAAAGTGAACATCTTTCCTTCCCTCATGATCAAAGCAAAGGCCTGGGCTGTTTCCTGATTAGGCATATCCAGCTCTGAACTAATATTTCTGAGGAAGTCATGACTAATTTGCATAGGCCTGGAGGACATGTCTCACTGAGAACCAACTCCCTCAACCGTACGAAGCATCTCATCCTCTGTAAAGCCCTTTGAAGTCTCTTGCTCCAAATACTCCCTTCATTCTTTTTCTTTAAGTGCTGAGAATTAAATCCAGGGCCTCACACATTAGGCAAATGCTCTCCCATGTGTCATCCTTATCCCAAAGACAGACATGACTTATACCCTTTATCCGTGTCCACCAACTATTTGTCAAATAAATTTATCTGCCTAAGTAGAAGGTTAATTTCTTTAGAACAGAAATCATATCTTGTTTATCATTACTCTTGGCACTTGGAAATAACCAGACAATATATGAGCGCTCCTTAAATATATTCTGGGTTTTATTAATTCTACTGGAGGAACTGATCACCAACCGTGGGTATAGTTGTGACCTTTTCTGATACGGTGTACTCAAAAAAGAGACAGTTCTCAAAGAAATTAACTGGTGACTAGGGCACAGGCAAATGACTATATCTCGCTGATCTCAGTCTTCTTGGCCTGGATTTAAGAGTGATCTAAAACATTATATGAGTTGCCAGTAATATGCCCTCTGCCATATACAGACATAAACCAAGCAATAAGCTTTTTATAGGAACCTCAAACTGGTAACTTGGTCAACCAGTTTACTTAATTGTATTTAAGCTCTATGCTTATGTTACCCTCATTATTCTTAATCAGAAAGTGTAGAACATTCTCTAAATTCTATTTCCTCTCACCGCAGAGCTCTGAGAAAACTACACAACTTTTAACTTTCTTCAGTTAACAGCATCTGAGGGTAAGGAATCAAACATTTTGGGCTGGGGATGTAGTTCGGTGAGTAGAACATTTGCCTAGAATGTGCTGGGGCTCTGGGTTTGATCTCCAGTACTGAAAAAAATTCCAAATCATGAAATAAAAGTATCATTGTCCACAATTTTAAACACACTCTTGGTAAGCCATGGTATATATATGGCAGGGAATCATAGGAAGTAATTGGGCAATCTCAGGGAAGGTAATAATGACTTAGCAAATGTTACACACTCTACAAATGCTAATTGTGATATTAACACAGATATTCTGAAGAATCCTGGAATTTGATACTTGCAGTATTAGATGCCACTATCTGTCATTACAGCTATAAAGCAGCAGAAGACAGGTCCTATGAACTGGGTGAGGTCACATATAAATGTAACAGCTAGAGACTATTAATAAGTATAATCTAGTAGAGTATAGATTACACATCTGTGCTGGCAGAGCAGCAGCATTATCTGACTGATTACTGAGGGAGCGATCAGTGTGGAATGATATTAGTCAGGGCAGGTTCTTGAAGGGATGACTCACTAATTTTTGAACAGAGGCTGGCATGAACTAGACGGTACTTTAAAAATATTATCTTAGCAACTGGATAGAGAATGAACTGAGATGGGGGAGCACAAAGCAGGGAGACTAGGTAGGAGGCAGTGATACAAACGAGGTAATGGGAACCAGCCTCGTGCATGGGCTGTAAAGTATAGCACACATGGTTTAGAGAATGTGGGCAATGTAACCAGCCGTGTGACTACATGGACTCTGCAGAAAGACTGACTTGGACTCTAATCCTGGCTCTATCACTGACTAGTGATGTTACTTAGGTAGCTCACCTAATTTATGTCTATTCCCTCATCCACAAAGATGCAGGAAATAACAGTATATTGGTGAGTATTCATCATTTCTGCTGTCTGGTAGCTAAACATCCTTCTGGACTTGAGTGATCAAGCCATTAATCTGTCTGCTCCTGGCAGCTAAGCCTTAGGCATGTTCTCTGAGCAAGACTTGTTGACACCCATCTCTCTCTGTACTTGGTGGTAGTGGTGCAAAGGCACTGTGGTCAGTTTGAGAGTCTGCAAGGCCACTATGGTGAGCCTGAGAGTGCAGGTGGCCTAGCTTGTTCTGGGAAATTCTAAGATAGAATGTTAACTCTGTGCTCAGCTTTTTTCCGTGGCTCCACTTACATTTTGTCCTCCACCTCCCTATGGATGCCATCAGTTACCTGAGGCTTCCTATAAATTCCTTTTCTGCTTACACTACACAATCCTGCTTTTAGCAAGAACCCTGACTAGAACACAACCTCACAAGGCCATTTGAGAGTTTAATGTGACAGTGTATGCACACTCCTTAACCCGGTATTTGCCACAGGTACATGCTTACCCAGTTTCTTCCCCTGTAGGCAATCAAAGCTATTGTTTTCTTATGAATTCTTCCAGTGATATTTTATGCACATAAGGAAATATCGTTTTTCTCTTACTGCCTTTTACACAAAAGGTACCTTGATCTAAGTTTGTGACAGAATGGTCACAGACGTGGATAGTTAACTGTGGAAGAAAATAAAAAGGAAGAAGGGGAAGGTAGAACCAAGTTTGCAATCTGCCTGCCTCTAATAAGAACATAGAAGCACAGCTTCTTTCTGGATTAGGGATGGCAAAAGTAGAACCTCTCATTGTGTCAGCTGAGAATATGGTATTCTGCCGACATGATAAAGTCTCAACTTGTTAGCCAGGTACATGAGCTACTTCACAACCTTGTCCCAACCTGCTTTTCCAGCCAGATTCTTGCCACTCCCTGGAAAATACCTGATGATGAAGTCAGATCAAGCTGTCAGCGTGCCACTTGTATAACCGTGTTATTTTGAACTTCACTGCCTTTGCATATTAGATCCTTTTTGCTGGTGATGTCCCTTTTGTACGTGTGCATATATATGCGCATGTGCGTATGTGTATGTGTGTTGCTGGGGATCAAACCCAGAGCGTTCCAAACACTGGGCAATGCTTAACCACTGGGATGCACTCCCAGCCTGAGCGTCCTTATTCTCCCTCAACTTGACCATCTCACGTAAATATCTTGGTTTAGGTATTTTCCCTACAGTTTCCAAGCCTTCCTAATGCTTCCAGCAAGAGTTACTCCTCACCTCTTCTGGGTTCCAAAATAATTCTGTTCATGCCTCTCTGACAAATCACATTTTATTCTAATTTCCTCTTCGTGTCTCCCTCCTGCCCTGTGTGGTCATGGGCAATGGAAATCATGGTTTAGTTGTCCGCATGTCATTTACTAACATTATCTTGCACATGGACAGTATATCACAGGCTTATTGCTAAATACCCAGATAATTTCTTTATAGATAAAGGGATATGAATAGAAGATAATGAATCTAATTCAATAATCCACACATGAAAGTCAGTCTTGCTTGTTATTTGTTAATGCATTAAGTAATAATTAGTGGCCTTTGAACTTCCTAGATTCTAAAGGGCAGAGTTTATTTTAATTCACCTTGTACCTACAGCTTTGCACCAACAAATGTATAACATAGTTAATTAGAATCCTTTCTGAGGTGCTATTTTATTTTAATCAAAGCAACATCATTAATGTTTTAAAGAGATGTGGCGGGAGACCCTGCCTACAATGGGCCAAGATTTTTCTGCAGATTTTTCTAGCTCTGGTTCCCATGATTCACCAAGTAGCCTTTCACAAATATGAACCTTAATTAAAAAAGAAATACTTCCTTTATGCCTTCCTGGTGTGGGTTTAAATGACATTTTCTAAGGAATATAGCCTTAAGTCAAAATTTAGCTATTTTACCTTGCATTGTCCTGCAATTTTATTCTTTAACAAATTTTTATTTAAAAGATTTTAGACATTTATTTCTAAATAAACATTAAAGTCTTGTGATCCAAAATTCAAGTATGAAATATCAAATCTCCTCCCCAAACTGCTTATTCCCTAGACTTCTTCCCCATGGGCAATCAAAGCTATTGTTTTCTTATGAATTCTTCCAGTGATATTTTATGCACATAAGGAAATATTATTTTTCTCTTACTGCCTTTTACACAAAAGGTACTTTGAAACACATAGTTCTACATGTTGCTTTTTTCCACTGAACAGTTTATATCATATAGATTTTTTTCATATCAGTACATATTTCCCCCTGCCTGCATTGTTATTGCATGAGTAGAATATAATCTGTTAAACTTGTCCCATTTTGATGGGCCAATCCTTTCCATTTTATAAACAATTCAGAGCAGCTCTTTTAAGTCTCCCTCCAAATTTCCTACCTAGTGTCTACTTCCTTAATGCTCAAAAAAATGCTACCTCTTTTATTTCACAAAGGAAACAGACTATGTGACCATTAGATAGAAGTTCCATCTATTTCCCGCCTCCTCTGCACCTTGTGGTTTATGTTCCTTCAATACTTCTCAGAAACATTTTTACCTCTGTATCTTTCTACATACCAGTTCAATTTCTACTATCTTTGGTTTGCTTCAGAAACCTGTACTAACCTTTCAAGTCCAAGTGTGGATATCCTAGTAAAGGGAATCGTTGCTGAATTTTATATCTGTGCCTTAATCCTCTGAATTTAAGACTGGGTCCAGCAGTCCCATCCCTTATTATTCTACTATAAATTTTTACTCTAGCATAATAGTAGCAGGCTGTGCATCTCAGTATCTTTCCTTGAGGGATACAGGAAGCAATCTATGTGTTTAACCACTTGGTATGATGAAAGACAAGGTGTGTGCACATATGCAAAAAGTGTCAAGCCCAAATTTTTACCAACATGATGCTCCACATAGCAGGTTTGGTGCATGTTTACATGAGCGTCATAGAGGGTCCAATAGACCCACACCACTCCAGGATTTGTTTCAAAAAGTTTTCTTGTGATTTTTCTAGTAGAAGTAGCCTAATTCAGTATACTAGAACATAAAAAATAGATTTACAACTTTCAAAGGAGATCAAAAGTGAATTATCAGATTACTCATTCATAGATGATGGAAATGATCCATTATGGTACAATTCATGCTTTCATAACAGACGAGTGGTGCAACTATATGAAGCTGATTATGATGTTGATGCTGATGCCTTTGACATTAGTCATGTGAGCCAAAGTTCCTATGACAGTGAAATGGAACACGAATCGACTGATACAGACATAAGGAATGCAGACCTCCTTGATTCAGATGACAAAGAAGTCAGCAATGTGAGTACAGCAAAATGCTACAAGATGCTGTCAAATACGCAAAGGCTGAAATGCAAGTAAAACATTCTGTATGACAAATGGTCATATTCGAAACTGTATTTCCTATGATATTTCCTAGCAGAACCAAAAGTATTCATCTTATGGTAATCACAAGAATGTAAAAGACCTATGGAAAAGCGATGGTCAAAATATGGCCTAAAAAGTTATGCCCCTGTAGATACGAAGATTTATGCTTTCAATTTAGACATTTATCCTGGAACTCAGCGATCTGGTCTTTATTCATATAGTAATAAACTGAATGATGTTGTGAACAGACTTGTTGCTCCTCTCTCCCAAACTAATTGGAATATAACATTGGACAATTGGTTTGCCAGTTTCCAATTGATGCTACATTTGCTAACAGAGCACAAATTGACAAATGCAGGAACTGTACACAGGAACAAAGCAGAAATTCCAAATGAAATGTTGCAATTTCAAAACAGAGAATTGTGTAGTATAAATTTTGGATTTCAGAAAGATATAACATTGGCCTTGTATATGGCAAAGAAAAACAAACTGGTTCCACTAGGGTCAACATTGCCATGTGATGGAAATATTTATAGAGAAACCTTGATAAAATGGAAGGCTGAGATGGGAACTTTCTACAATACCAAAGGTAGAGTAGATGTGGTTGATGAGTTTGGCAGCAATCAGGAGGTTACTTGAAACACATAACATTGGCCAATGGTTATATTTTACTGAATCCTAAACATGTGTGGTATAAATACTTTGATAATTTACAAAGAAAATATATAGTGAAAATGCCATGGATAAATTTTCTTAAGAGAATTGGGACTGGAACTCATAAGAGATCATTTATAGCAGAGAAAAAACAAAATGTTTCTGCCCAAAGAAACACATACAAAAAAGTCGTGGTGCATATTGGGGAGCTTTCAGATGAAAAGGTAGGTACAGCATCACAAGACCTACTATGACAATAGGAAAACAAAGAAGATGTCAACTGTGCCCTACCAGAATGTACAAGAGAACAAAACATATGTGCTATCAGTGTAAGCAACACTTGTGTATGGAACATGCAGTTGTCATGTGTGAAGACTGCCTTGGGTGTGACCATTGAAACAAAGATGATTTCTGTGGTAGACTTTTGTTCATGTTTACCTTGTAGTTAACACAGGCTTTTATTTTTGATGCTTTTAAGTTTTTTAAGCAAGTAAGCAGCTTATGTGAAAATACGGATGTCATTCTAAGCACTCATTATGTATTTTTATTTTATTGATACCTGATTTCCCTGCTAAGTGCATGTTTCACAATACGGTAGGCAGCTTTGAACAAAACAGGAAGAGAGGTGACAAGACTGCTATAACAGAAAGGAAAGCTAAGCAATGTGCTGTCAGTGTAAGTGAGATGTGTATATAGAACAGGCAGTTGCAATGTGTGAAGATGGCTTTTGCGTGTGACCAAGCTACGCTTACTTTTGTGATAAGAGTTCTATTGGTATTTTCATTGTAGTTCATATAGAAATTTATTTCTGATGTTATCTTTTAGGTTTTGTAAGCAGGCTATTCTGCTGATATGAAAATGTTGATGTCCATTCTAAACACAGAATATATATTAAGAATTTAATACTTTATATTATTGATATTTTGTGCTTGCGTCAACTGCACATTGTAAGTATATTAAGAACTTCCTGACAAAACATTGAGACCACTGAACTGTCAAGTATGACCTACAAAAAGGCCAGGAAAACAAAACACATGTGCTGTCAGTGTAAGCAACATGTGTACATGGAATGTGCTGTTGTCATGTGTGCCTGAGGTGTGATAACTGAAGATTATTTTTTTGTAAAGTGCTATTGGTATTTTCACTGTAGTTCATATAAGAATTTATGTTCTTTTTTAGGCTTTGTACAAAAAAAGGTCAATGTTGAATTTTTTGATGCCTTTTTATATACACTCAATAAATATTAAAAATTCAGTATTTTATTTTTATGACATTTTTCCTGTTAAGTACTCATTGTTTAATATAATAAAATTCATAAAATTAAAATAATTGTTCAAGGAGCTAGAGATTTAGCTCAGTGGTATAAGCGCTTGCCTGGCAACCACAAGATTGTGAGTTCGATCCCCAGTACCAAAAATAAATAAATTAATACAAATAATTCACCAATATAAATATTTTAAAGAATAAGTGTGGGTCTGGAAGACCCATGTTTCTGTATCTTTATGGCAAAAATAGGGTTAGACTCCTTATTATAATACTTAATGCCCTTGGCCCAGCATTATACTTGTGGTTTGAAGTTCAAATACATGTTCCAATAATTTGGCGAGCATCTTGTGAACTAACTCATATCAGGATGCTGAACATTTAGCAGAGTCAGTAATAGAAACGCTCAATAAACACATGTTGAATAAATGAATGCATAAGGTGGAGAGGTAAGCATATGCCTTGACAGACAATTGCAAAACAGTGGAGCATGACTTCAGCTTTGCATAGTATATTGCAAACAGCACTGGGCCAAAAACTGAAACCCAATTCTAGTCTGCAGGAACTTTTCTAATGCGTTCATTGCTGCACTCTCAATGCTGAGAAAGAATGAGGCTTTGCAAATCTACTAAAGATGACCCTTGTTTAAATCAGTCTACAAGGAAAAAGCTAGAAACAGACGGTCTGTAGCTTTTGGACAAACAAGAGAATATACCTGGTGCCCAGTAATGGGTACGTCATTATAATTCCAGTGAATAGCTTACATTGAACAAATCCAACCAGTTAGCTTTTTAAAAAAATGTATCTTATAAATGAAATTAACATAGTTCCTATAGTTTCCTCTAGTTTTTTTTTTTTTTTTTTAATACAAGTACTGGGGATCAAACTCACGACCACGTGCTTGCAAGGCAGGCGCTTATGGCACTGAGCTAAATCCCCGGCCCCTAGGTTTTTCTTTTTTAAATTTTTTTATTTTGGGGCCGGGGATTTAGCTCAGCAGTGTAAGCGCCTGCCTGGCAAGCTCAAGGTTGTGAGTTCGATACCCTACCAAAATAAATAAATAAATAAATAAAATAATTTTTTAAATTTTATTTTAAAGGGGAAAAAAGAGATAAATCAAGAAGCAAACAAACCTAAAACCAAAGCAACAACAACAAAACCCTCCAACTATATATAGGTTTTTCAAAACAGGATCATAGGACTTTATTGATGGTTGTGATACTGCACATTGCTGTCTTCAAAGTAGTTGCTCAGGCCACTAGACATAGGAATAAAACAAAACAGTAAATTGGAACAAAACATTGGATTTCAAAAACAAGACAGAAGGAAATCCCCCACAGTTGCCACAGTGCACACTGCCATCCTCCACGTAGATGCCCAGACCACCAGTCCCAGGGCTGCGAGGTCAGCCAAACAACACAAGCATCAAGTTATTCTTTTCACTTCTGTTGCTATCATCTCACCCAGAGTCCTCCGAATCAGCCAGCTGTTTACCACGACAGCAGATGGGGGATTCCCTTATGGTTTCCCAGCCCACCCACCAGCTGGCTTGCAGGAAGGCGTGGTTTGTCTTCTTGCTGAGTTTCTTACTGATCCCAAGGGTAGAGCCTGCTGCACAGGAGGGTGTGGTCTGCTTCTTGCTGAGTCTCTTACCAGCCCCGTGGCAGAGCCTGCTTCAGGGAAGGCCTCCTCGAGGTTTTCCTAAGCTTGGTGTTCATCACATGATCCATTGAGAAATGAAATCAAATCCTTACTGTTAGTCTTGGGTAAGTGAAGCTCTTGGCTCCTCCCTTAGGAATACCAGTGAGAGCAATAATGTGAAAGTCACTAAAAGCCACCACAGACTGAAACTGAAACAAGATCTCTACTCAACCTGGCTCATCTCCTGACACTTTATTGTGCATATCTCTCTTTCATTTACTAGAATGCAAATATTCTCCTGTCTTCTCTTTCTTAAACAGTACCGACATGCATAATATCAGTTCTCTGCTATGAAAACAAAACCTTTTTATCTCAATGCTTCTGATCAGATACCATGGTTACCCATGTATTATTTCTGAACCAAGACTAAAAATTAAGAAAAATTAGAACCATTGTATTTATAATTCTTATTTCCACAGTGTTGAACAAATATTTGTTGAATGACTACATGAATATTTTGCCATCAATTAACTCTGTAATCTTGTACCAATTTTATTTTCCTTTTCTAAGTCTCATTATTTTCTTCTATAAAACTGAGTTTAAGACATATTTTTCAAATCATTTTTAATAGATTAGATTCTTTCCACAAAGAAAATCTGAAGCAGAGACCAATAAGTAGAACAGAAAAATGTGAGTTACTCTGGATAAAAAAGTTTTGGGAGCCTTAAGACTTCTTTTTTCACCCAGTTTCTGACCACGATTCACTAATTTCTGAACCCCAGAATTTCCTGCACACCATCCAAAAACCACTGGGCTAAATCTAAATACAAATTACTTTGACTCTCAGACTTTTAAAGGAGTGTATACTTGATTGGGTCCAGAGATTCCCAAATTACAGCCTTCCAATTTTTTTTTCTTTTTCTTTCTTCTAAAAAATATGGAATGCTTCATGAATTTGTGTGTCATCCTTGTGCAGGGGCCATGCTAATCTTCTCTGTATCGTTCCAGTTTTATTATATATGCTGCCAAAGCGAGCACCAGCTTCCCAATTTTTAGGGATTAAACGAGATAAAACTACTCACGCAAACTAAACTGTTTTCTTCACTTTTGATGGTTTTCCATCAATTCAACCGGTCAGTTGATTATCTAACACTAAGAAGACCTGGATATTATACACTGTATATTTTTGACAAATTAACAATAAACATAAATATGTTAATAAAGAATAATAATCATGGTGACACAAATAAAGTAATAATATATTTTAGTGGAAAAAACTCTTAGAGAATAAGGGGGGCATAAAAGAAATCTGTGGGGAGTGAAAAGGTCGATTATCATGATAAATTTCATTTTCTTCCTTTTCATACAAATAGAACGAAGCAGAAAAAGGTTAAATGCCTTGTCTAGTGCCTCGTGCCTTACTTTGTGACAGATTCTGTAACAGGGCCAAGACTTGCCATTTCCTGCCCAGTACTTTACCCTGAGCATGTTACACTTTTTCAGAAGGTTAACATTTTATCTTTATGTATCCAGATGTATTGTTGCTCACAATGCAACAACAGATAGTCCACATTATCTCAGCATTTCTCATCTGAATGCTTGAAGTTTGAAGTGGTATAGGAGATGAAGAGTCACTATAAAGTAGAAATATTTACTTATCAGATGATTGCTTATGAAACCCTCTCGAATAATCAGTTCCATCAAACATTACCATCATTTCCTCCCTTCTAGGATCATCTTCTTTGTCAGGCTTCTAGTTAATAATAAGATTTTGTACACATTGACAATATGGCACAAATACAGCGCAAATCAAATGCAAAGTGAAACTCTTCAACTTCAAAGTGCAGAATTCTATGACACTGATGCAAGAAAGCTCATGTGCTTAGTCCATAGTAAAAAAGGGAAAGATATAATGTGTTACACTGAATTAAGATTTGCCCTAAAGCTTCCTCTGCTTAGGTTTTAAGTTCAGCTTAAAGGTTTCTAGGTATATACTAAATTGTAACCTAACTTAATGTGTAAACACACTGTAACCTAAGTTGGAAAGTATGATCTTATAACAAGTAGTAAAGTCTCAGCCAATTATAGCAGCTAGAAGCCTATAATCAGAGGTCAAAACATGCCAAAACAACTTCATATAACATAAATGCCAAGGGCAGCCAATCTGGTTTTTTCTGTATGCTTCTTTCTCGGGCTGTAAATGTAGCCCACCTATGTGGCAGGGTGAGATACTGTGAACTATTTTTGTTTCAGACTGCTACCAAATTCATGAATCATTTCTTTGCTTAAATAAACTTTTCTATGTTTAATTTGTCTAAAGTCTTTCTTTTAACAAGTGGTACCAAACATATAAACAAGGGCCAGGTAAGGGAAGGCCTTATGAGTCATACTAATGGTTTTCATTCTGATTGAGATGGGAAACTTTTGGAGGTCTTTTAGCAAGGAATGTGACAATCAGATTTACATACAAAATTTTTATTTTAAAACTGCAAAGTACACCAAAATATATAGTCTTGCAACCATGTATCTGTGATTCTATGCTATAAGTACATCCCCACAACATGTATGAAATGATACATGTAGAAAGTTATTCATTATTATTTCTAAGAGCAATAAATGGACCTAACTGTCAATGTAGTGAAATGGGCCTAATTATATAAATCAAGGAACAATATTCAGCTGTAAATGAGCAAAGAAGAGCTTTGCCTGTTAGTATGGTGAGAGATTTAGGACATATAAATGAAGAAAGGCAAGATATAGAATAGTGGATATGGTAGGCTATATTTTGTGTAATAAGGTGGGAGGGAAAATACATTTGTATATATTTGCATTTGTCTTTACAAATCAGAGGGAAAAAATCCAGAGTGAGATTTTTAAAAACACCAATGGAGACTGACCATGTGGGGCCCAGGAAAAGAGAAGCCAGTCCACTGTTCCCATGAGTCAGCAGAGGCCATGCTGGGTCTGGGCAGAGCACAAAAAGAAGCTAGTTTGATCTTCCTGTAACCCGCTCAAACCAGGCGGGGCCCAGGAAGAGAGAAGGCAGATTGCCTTTCTGGAGAGCCAACTGGCACTTGGGCTGAGAATCAAGACTCACCACCCCACCCCCACCCCGTAAGCAACCAGCTGGTTCAGAGGACAGGCTGAGTTGATGGCAACCGAGGTACAAAGGCAACAAAATGCTTGTACTGTTTGATTGACTTTGCAGGACTAACTAAGGCTAGTAGTCTAAGCATCTATTAGGAGGATGACAGTATGCAATATGGCAAATATGGGGGATTTCCTTCTGTCTTGTTTTTGAAATTCAGTATTATTGTCACTATTTTGTTTTGGTCTAATTTATTGTTTTGTTTTATTCAATGTTTTGTTTTGATTGGTTTTATTCAGTTTTGTTTTATTTGATTTTAGTATGTCTGAGGAAATGGACAACTATTATGAAGGTAGTAAGATACATTATGGTAGCCATTGTCAGTGACCTATTGTCCTGTTTTGAGGTTATGTACCACTTTCACCGCTTTGTTTTGATTGGCTTTATTCTTTTTGTATTGGTGGGTTTTATTCTCTCCCCCACCAAAAAGCAAAAAAAAAAAAAAAAAAAAAAAAACGCCAGTGGAAGCAATTTTCAGAGGTTTGAGGTGAGGAATGTGGGAGGGGTTCAAGACTTCTCTGAGCATAACTTTCTATAGTGTAGTTTGTGGGATGGTGAACCATGTAAATGTAGTTCTTAGTAAGAACATACACTGAAAAAGCACTCTTAAAAAAGAAGTGAAGAAAACAGAGGAGGAGGAGGAAGAGGAAAAAAAGGAGAACAAAAAAGAAAAAAAAGGAGAGGAAGAAGAAGAAGAGGAGGAGGAAGAGAGAGAGGAAAAGGAAGAAGACACTCTACTGCTCTGTGGAGAGTAGATTGTAGATTGTAGGGACATAAGAGTAGAAGCTACTCACTAGATCTCAACTATCCCTGTGTTTTAGAAGAATAACATGGAACAAACATTAAGCAATTGAAGCAAAGTAATTGTGGGATAGAAATATAAAGAAAATACTGAAGAGTCTGCCTGGAGCATGATAATTGGAACAGATAACTGGAGTTTCTGCTGGTTTTTCAAACATTTAAATTGTAATAAAATGAAATTTTGATGTGTTGTTTTAATTTTCAGTAGCAAATAAGGATGTTAATAGTGAGAGAGAGAAAAGGAGAACAGGAGCTCGAAGTCCATTTAGGAAGTCATAAAAGTAGTTCAGTAAGGGTTGGCTGTGGGAGGCAGTAGTGAAGGTGATGAGAAACAGTACTAGGTTTAGAGGTACAGAGCAAACTGGACTTGTTGATGAATTAGAGACAATATGAGTGAGAAAATATATATGAAGAATAATTTATAGATATTTATCTTGAGCAAGTGGAGGACAGAAATATTCCTACATACTTGTCTTGAGCAAAATAAAGAAGTGTAGGGGATGGGCAATATTGAGAATCAAGAGGTCTGTTTTGGATACATGAAGACTTTCAGATGTTGAAATAGAGATGGAGATGTTGACAACTAGAGAGAAACATCAAGAGGATGTAGCAAAAGAGTTTGTCAAAAATAATGATTATGAAATTAAAGGACTGAGAGACTTTTTGAAAAATTAGTAAAACTCTCATACACTGTTAAAATGTTCATCTGTATTATTATGTTGTACAACTATAAAGAATTCTATTTGTGCAAATAAAAAATTTTGTTGGAAAAAATTCATCCCTAAATTCTTTTTTTTTTTTTTTTTCTTGGTGCCGGGGATTGAACTCATGACCTGGCGTTTGCCAAGCAGGCACTTACACCACTGAGCTAAACCCCTGGCCCCTCCCTAAATTCTAATCAGTTGATTTATTCTTAGTTTTAAGAGTAAGATCATAGTTACCATTTAAACCTTCAGTTTGTTAAATTTGAAGCATATAACAAATGGTTTTTAAATTTGTATTTACAACTTATAATCAAAGGGTTTTGTTTTGTTTTGTTTTGCTGTTTGTTATAAATGGTAAGTTGCCCACTATAAGTGGACTTTTTGATATCTTGAATAAAACACAAAAGGCCTTTTATAGTTTGAATGTGTCACTTCTGAATACCATTTTGGGGAAGGCACTAGGGAATCAAACCCACAACCTCACGCTTGCCTGGCAAGTGCTGTGCTGCTGAGTTTTAGCCCCAGACCCTCAGCAAATATCATTGTTGAAATTTACAGCTGAACACATTCTGGAAGGTGCTGGAGCAATAAACAGCAACAGGTCAGCCTCTCTGAGATTGGAATATAACAACTTGGGGAAGAAAATAAGGAGGGAGATAGATCCTTGGCACCCACGAAGGATCTGAACAGAGAACTGGAGCTCACAGGAAAAATAAAGAGCCAGACCTCAAAGCAGAAAAAGGTTGCAAATTCTACTTTCTCCCTCACTTTAATTTGCCGTAGAAGAGACGAGGCTCAAATCCATGGAGACACAGTCAGGGAAGGACCTCCATGGAGAAGTGCACCAATGGAATGGAGCAGTGGACGTTATGAACTACAACAGCTGGTGAGTGACTCCAGTCCAAGCAAACTCTGGAGAGAATACTTGGCCAGATGCCATTTTAGAGAGGGGGCCAACAGAACTTGGGACTCAGAGAAGCTGAGGGCTGGCTTTCTCTCAGAGCTCCTAGCGACTGGGTAGGCACAACTGTAAGAGGCATCCAACCGGAGTCAGGGAGCTGAGGCTGGCTGGCAGGCAAGAGACACCCAGATATTTGTGCACTGAACAACTTGGACCCTGACTCCACAACCTGAGGTCAGGATCAGCCTCAACTTCTGTGGGGCAGACAGTGTTTGACCATATCCCTACTGCAGGCTTGCTGGGACTGGCCAGTACCACCCAAGACAAAAACCAGGCTGCATTAAGGTGGGAGAAATCAAAATTCACAAGCTGAATATTCATGGTAGCACAGGAAGTAAGAAAACAGATAAATGAGGCTCTAGGAAAAAAAAAATCAGAAATAACTTCGCAGATAAACAAAGGGATGATGTCAAACATAATGAAGGACATGGTTACTGAATGTAGAATACATACAGATGAAAAATAGAAGAGCCTAAGAAGGTGGTGGAAAACATGAATGACCAACATCTGGATTCCGTGAAACAGATTCAGGTATCCAGGAAATTAAAAATTCTATTGAAAGTATACATGGCAGAATCCGCCTATTTCAGGACAGAATATCAAACAGGTTTGTGATCAGCAACCATCAAATAAAATATTTATTAAAAATAGTAAGAGACTATGAAAAATCAATTCAAAAGCTGCTAGGTGACACAAAGCAGAATAACATATGATTGATTGAAATCAATGAAAAATCAGAAGAGAGCACAAAGGACATAAACTTGTTCACAGAGGTAATAGAAGAAAACTTCTCAAGCATGGAAAAAGAATTTGGCATACAAATAAATTAGGATTACGGAACTCCAATTAGTGATGATCAGAAAAAAAGAACACTATAGCATGTAAGAGTCATTATTTAAAACATTTAATATAAGAACAGAATATTAAAAGCTGTTAGAGAAAAGAAATCACCTATAAAGGAAAGTCCACCAGAATCACAGTAGACTTCTCTACACAAACCCTTAAATCACGGAGAGCTTGAACTGAAGTGTTGCAAGCCCTAAAAGAAAAAACCTCCAGATCAGATTGATGTACCCTGCAAAATAACTTTCAAAATTGCTGGAGAAATAAGATATTTCCATGACAAAGAACACCTGAAGTTATTCACGACTACCAAACCAGCACTCCAAAAATTTATGAAGGATATTGTAAAACAAACAAACAAAAAAAACCCTAACAATCTCAATAGATTGAATCTATTGGACAAGTCAAGCAGTTAAACAGAGGAAAAACAAAGGGAACCAACAACAGGAAAACAATGTGACAATGATGTCAATACATATAACTAATACCCATCAATATAAATGGTCTCACTTCACTAATCAAAAGAAACAGACTGACAAAATGAGTCAAGAAACAAGATTCAACAATATTTTACATATGAGAAACACATTTAACCCAAAAAGAAATGGATAAACTGAAAGTCAAAAGATAGAAAGCAATACTCCATGTGACAGGAATCCAGAAAAAAGCAGGGGTAGCTATTCTATTTGCAGACAAAGTGGATTTCAAGCCAAAACTCATCAGAAGAGACAAATAAGGTCACACCATACTTAAGGGAAAAATGTAATAGGAAGCGGTAACAATCACAAATATATATTGCACCAAATGCCATCATATCCAGCTACATAAAGTAAATATTAATGGACATGAATCAAGCAATAATACAATGCAATGGGGGAGCTCAGTACCCTACTGTCACAAATAGATGAACTACACAAAAACTCAACAAAGAAATATCAGAGCTGAACCAAACCTTTCAAAAAATAAACTTAGTAGATATCGAGCACGTTCTAACCTTCAACAACACCCCATATTCTTCTTGGCTACACATGGGACTTCATTAATAATAAGTGACATACTAGCTCATAGAACATGCTTAAGTAAGTACAAAGGAAGTGAAATTATTCCATGAATATTACCAGACCACAAAATTGGAAATCAATGACAAAACAAACCATAAAACATGTGGAAATTAAATAATACCCTCTAGAAAAACCAATGTGTCACAGATTCAATTAAAGAGGAAATTGGACAGCTTCTACAATTAAACAATAATGCCAATACAACATATCAAAATTTATAGGACACAATGAAAGGAATCCTGGGGGGGGGGAATTTATAGTGGTAAAATTTCACATCAGAAAACAGAACAAACTCAAATAAGTAACTTAATTTTGAACCTTAAGCTTTTAGAAAAACAAGAGCAAGTTAAACCCAAAATATGCATGAGGAAGGAAATTATAAAGAGCAGAGCAGAAATTAATGCAATTGAGACTAAGAAAACAAAACAAAGAATCAATGAATTGAAGAGTTGGTTCTTTGAAAGATTAAATAAAATTGGCAAACCCTTAACTAAACTTATTAGAAAGAGGAAAGAAAAGACTGAATTCCATGCACTTAGGAATAAAAAGTAAAATCACAATGGATTCTGCAGAAATCTGAAAGATCATCAATACCTACTTTGAGAACCTATGTTCCAGTAAGATGAGAAACACAGCAGAAATGGACAGCTTCTTTGATATATATGAATTATCAAAGTTGAACCAAGAAGATATAATCATTTTAAATAGCTTAATATCAGTCAATGAAATTGAAGTAATTAAAAAGTTACCAACACAAAAAGACCAGGTCTTGGGCTGAATTCTACAAGAAATTCAGAGAAAATTTAATGCCACTACTCTTCAAACCTTTTAATGGAATAGAAAGGGAAGCAATATTCCCAGAAGGAAAGTATTACTCTGACACCAAAAACAGAGAAGAATCCAACCAGAGAACTTACAGGCCAATCTGCCTGATGAACATGCAAAATTCCTCAGTGAGACACTGGCAAGCAAAATGCAACAACTCATCAAGAATATTATACACCATGAACAAGTAAGATTCATCCTGGGGATTCAGGGATGATTCAACACACACAAATCAATAAACATACCACATTAACAGAACCAAAGACAAAAACCACATGATCATCTTAATGGCACAGAAAAGGCACTTGACAAAGTTTAACACCCATTCATGATCAAAATTCTATAGAAAAATGGAATTGATAGTCTTTATCTTGATCTGACACAAGACATCTATGACAAGCTAAAAGCCAATATCATATTAAATGGTCAAAGACTGAAAATTTTTATTCTAAAATCAGGGAAAAGATGAGGATGCCCACCATAACCACTCCTATTCAATATAGTTCTGGAAACATTAGTGAGAGCAATTAAACAAAAGAAAGAAATAAAAGGAATAAGGATAGGAAATAAAGAAGTTAAATTATCATTATTCACAGATGACATGATACTCTAACAGACCTCCTCAAAAACTCCACCAACAGACTCTTAGATTTAATAACCAAATTCATTAGCATAGCAGGTACAAAGTCAGTACTCAAAATTCAATCACATTCCTGTACATAAATAACAAGTTCACTGACATAAATATTAGGGAAATAACAGCTCCCACAGTAGCATCAAGAATAATGAAGTACATAGGAGTCAATCTAACAAAGGAAGTAAAGACTTTTACATAGAAAACTAGAGTACTCTGAAAGAAGGAGATTGAAGAGAACATCAGAAAATGAACGTAACCAATGTACTGAAAATGACCATACTGCAAAAACTGTTGTTCAGATTTACTGCAACCCCAATCAAAATACCAATAGGATACCTCACAAAACTAGAGAAAATAATCCTAAAAATTCATAAAAAAAAAATAAAAGGCCTAGAATAACAAAAAATATTTGGGGGGGCAAAAAGGCAAGGCAGGAAACAGAGAGAGATGGACTCTCACAACCCAGGAAGAAACTAAAGTATAAAAAACCACTCGAATATGAGGTCCTGGGGATACTATTAGTGAAGATAAGATCAGCGAGCACGGCACCCTCCTCGAGCTGCCTGAATTCCTGCCCAACCTGAACAAGTGATCTGCGCCAAAGCGACTGGCTTGAGCTGCTGGAGTGCGGAGCTGAACAGCCCTGCATGCAGCTCGCCCAGACCGGCCCTGCACGCTACCCACCCAGAACC
>PVJX010007342.1:0-71641 GCA_004027295.1 Dolichotis patagonum | reverse complement strand
ACTTTCAGCCCCAGTGTCCTTTTCTAAACCTGAAAAGATATCCATCTTTGATGGCCAAAGGGTTTTCTATAGATAATAAAACAGTCTGTCTTCCTGGATAAAGAATGACCCTGCTGGAATTCATTTTTCTTGATTGAGAATGCTGAAACACCCAGAAAGATCAACGAATTCATTATCCAGAGTGCAGTGCTAGTGAGATAATCAAGGTTTAATGAAAACCAATCAGTCCAGCTCGGTGACTCCTGGCCCGTCATGGCAGGAGTAGAATAATGAAGCGACCCTCTCAGCTACGAGAAGCGCATGAATCAGAAATCCATGTGCCTCCTCGGGCTCCGAATGGCCCACATTTAGTGGGCCTCGCCACGTCGCCATGGCAACCCACTTTGGTACCTCGCGCATCCTTGGTGTAGGAAAACAAGGAGTAGAGTGTTCTTCGGAAGGTACAATCCCCTTTAAGCGGATCTAGAAGCATCGCAGATGAACAGAACTTTAAACATTCCGCCATGAATATTCATGAAGTAAGTTGTTTTTTGTTGCCTGCCTAGTCAGCAGTCACAAAACACATGGTGTGTGTTGGCAACATCTTGCCTAGGTAGAGGGCTATGGGCTGAGGCAATGGCAGGAACCAGGACCTGTGAGGCTGACTGACATTTCCATCTGTAGCGAAGGCTGGTAATTAACAGGAAGGAGTGTGCCTGCAGCCTTGCACCATCTGCTAGGGAAACGGCTCAATAAGAAAGGCACTGGATAGCATCTCAGCGGTGGGGCGGTCTGGTTCCGACATGAGGCTGGGCATCTGCTAGCGGAGGAGATAGACTATTAGGAAATTCGACTGGGAATGAGCAATATGGAAAGAACACTCTGACCTAGCCTGGAAAAGCGACTGTTTAGAAGCAGTGTCTTTTTATCTTACTTACCCAAGTCTTCTGAAAATGGTCTGCCGCGGGGCCATTAGGAATCTGTTTGAAGTAGCACAATGGTTTCAGAAACGCTGTTTTATTCCAACATGAAATTCTTGAAATCAGGATCCAGCTGTCATCTTTTGACAATAGAGCTACTTTCAGAGCGAGGATATGAGGTTAAATTCTTTCTTTTGTTGTTTAGATTGGGGAGCAGGAGGGGAAAACAAAATGATCATTTAAATGCTATGCTATTCAGAATAGAGAAGACAAGAAAATCCTGGGGGTGCCGTGACAGGAAGTGAGCAGGTCAGAAATCACCCCAAGTTCCTTGTAATGTCTTCACAGTCCTGCACTGACTTTTCTATGCTAAGTGAATTTCTAATGCAAATTTTTTTTTTAGCATGAAAAATCACACTGGTGAACTTCAGACTAAGCCATATTTTACCTGTCTCAGGAAACTGAAGAGAAAGAGTTTGAGATCACAAATTTAGAAATGGATGCACGCTCATGATAAAGGTAGCATTGGTCAGTCACACACTGAGGGGGACTTTCAAGAATATTCATGTGTTGCCATCTTCACAACAGCCACAGAGGAGGTTTCCACTACAACTGTCTCTTTAGTTTAGAGGTTAGCATCTATTTGCATATCTCATTGCTGGGCTACCAACCACTGTCCAAGGTCCAGGCAGATGACTTGAATTTGTGAATACATACAGGTTTGTCACTGTCGCCTATAAGAGGTCTGGAATGTTTACTGAGAATTCATGACATCATAAGGAATTGAAGAATATAGAAACCTTGGATTTTGTTTTGTTTTGTTTTGTTTTGTCCCATTAGGGACTGAACCCAGGATACTTATATTGAGTGATATTCATTCATTCTTTGTTTTTTTTTTTTTTTTTTGAGACGAGGTTTCCGTGCTCGCTTCGGCAGCACATATACTAAAATTGAGACGAGGTTTCCCTAAATTGCTAAATTGCCCAGGCTGGGCTCAGACACGCAATCCTCCTGCCTCAGCTTCCAAGAACTTTATGATTAAAGATAGGCACCACCATCCTGGATAAAAACTTGGAGCTTAAATTAATATAAGGAAAGCAAACACGTTTTGAATTTAGAGACTCCCTCCCACCTTGTAAGTGATTCCTAATAATTTCCCTAATGCATGGGAACCCTTGGTCTCCAAAAAGACTAGAAAAATCACATCATTGGTAGATATGAGAAAGATAAAATAAACTTCAATTGCAATCACAAAACAAAACATTTGCCCAGTGGTATGCAAACAACAAGCTCTTGGGGGAAAGAGGTAAGGGGCCCTGGTGTGAAGCTTTTGTAAGCTCTGTGGCATGACTACTTTTACTGGGGACAGCTGATAACAATGCTCAGGGGCACTGAGCACCAAATTGGGAAGATATGCCCACAAGCAGCAATCCGGGTGAAACACAGTGGCACTTCTGTCTCTCCCCCCTCAAGCTAAGGAATTGGAGGCTCTAGTGAATGCATTGCTCACATACTGAGAACAGAACAGGCCGGCATAGCTGGAACTGCACTGATCTGCAAGATTTCGCTGATACCACAGAACAGAGATTCCCAACCTCTGGGCTACATACCAGTGCTGGTCCCTGACCATTTAAAAGCTGGCTCCACAACTAGGGGTGAGCAGGGCATTTCCTCTGAATTTATGGCTTTCATTGCTGGCATCAGCACCTTAGCCCCACCTCCTGTCAGATCAGCCTGGACACTGGATTCTCATAGAAGCCCAAACCCTACTGGTGACTGCGCATGAGGGAAACCTGTGTCATTCGCTTCCCCTGAGAGCCTAGTCCAGAAACCATCCTTACCCCTAGATCCAGGGAAAAGTTGTCTTCCATAAAACTGGTTCCTGGTGACAAATAGCTTGGTGACACTTGTCATTGGCCATTGTCTCCATTATTTAGCATTATTTAGCAGTTGGTAAAGGTGATGAAGGGTCTATGGCAGGTCTTTTTCATTTGAAAAGTTTGCTTCTAGAGAGGGATCAGCTTGTTCCCAGACATGGAATTCACCAGAGAGAGACAGTCCTGAGTTCCTTTGTATCTCCATTTGGCCTTTGCACTGTTACTTGGCTGCATTTCATTGCCATTTTCCATCTGCTCTTTATACCTGCTATAGTCTCTGTGGCTGCCTCAGGATTTTCATTCAGAACTTCTGACCACACCAGAACTCCTCAGCCTGCAGTTCCCACCTCCAATTCACCTGACGCACTTCTTAGATCTGTATCCAGCTGAGCTTCAACCCTGGAGAAACCTGCTAGCAACCTGGATCTCTCTGTGTGCTGTTTATGGCTCATAAATTGCATAGCAAAATCCTTGAAGGAATCACTGAAAGTGTCTACAGCAGTGGAAGGTGTGCTGGTCACATGGAAAGCATCACAGCACTGCAGATTTACAGACAGAGTTTACTTCTAGAATAAAGTTCCTCACTCAGCTACTCAAATGTTAATGAAAGAGCAGCTGTTTTCAAGTTGGGTCCTATTTGGCAAGTATTTTGATACCTAGAGGAGATGTTACCTATGGGAGAAATGTCCTAGAGGACCATAATATTCTTCCAGAGGGAAAATTGTGAGCTTACAAGGCAGCCATACCACTGAAAATAATAAAATAAAAATAATGCCTAAAGCATGAAAAATCAGACTATTGCTTCCTGGACATAGTTAGCTACAGGTCACTTGGAAAGTGAAAAATGTAAAATCCACCATGGAGAAAATCCTCATCATTTGGAAGGTCCACAGCATAAGATGGGATATTTGGGAAGATGGGAGACCCAAAGCAGATGGAACATTTGCAGATCTAGGATTTCTGTAGAGGTGAAGTCAGTTTTCCTAGATGTGCCTGCTCTTCTGGGTATGAAAAGACTCCCATCTAAAAAGACATAGGTTGGAATCATGTCAATAGTTGTGTTAATGAGCTTTGTTGACCACTCACTGTCCCATATTTTTGCCATTACTGATGGGTTTAATGCTGATCTAAGGGACAGGCTGGAAAGTGCCTAGATGGCCACAGGAACTGTCCTTCCATCCTCTCAGAGTCATGTGCAAAGGCACTGGGCTTGCAGTGTGCAGTGTGGGTCCAAGGCAGCCTTCAGCCAAATGCAATCTTCCTGAATGCTCAGTGAGTACAGTGTTCCAGGTTACTTGGTCCATGGTTTATCTGGCATGAAAAAGATTTCATGCTCATCAAGGGGGAGTTGGAAGCCTTCCTGGATATCTTCTTGATACCTTTCTTGACACTGAAAATGATCTTGGTGCCAGGACACGTGTTTCATCTCAACTGGGGTGGAGCAGAATCCTTCATTCACCTAGAATTTCCTTATGTTCAAACTATGTTGCAGGCTACTATCGTAGACACCTGTGCCATCACAGTAAACAAAATGCAGCATTCACACCCACACATGCTCATGCATACATGTGTGCACCTCCCGCCCCACACACTGGGCCACCATAAATGTAATGAAAACAAAGGAGATGTAAAGACTATGGTGTGGTATAGGGTGCTACGATTATTTTGGACAGTGGTCCAGGAGAACCTCTCTGATCATTGCTGTTTGATTGGAGACTTCAGCAGGGAATAGTCATGGGTGTGTGAGATAGAATATTTGGAAGAGGGAGAGTCCCCTCTGGAAACAGGATGCACAAATACTAAGGCTCCTAATCCTAAGGTCTCCGTGGGAGACAAGTTGACATCCCTGTCATTATGGGGTAACCCCTGGAACATATCTGCCCAGAAAAATCCTTCAACCAAACAGAGGGGAATTGGAAGAAGGCCTCAGGGCATCTACTTGAAGAAAGCTAATGCTGTTGGGGAATTTGGTACCTAACATTTTGCATCCTTACTTTGCAGTCTGTTGCATAGAATTCTGGGTTCTAGGAATGCAGAACTGATTTCTTCTTTGGATTTTTCACATCACCTATCTAAACAGTGTCCAGGAGGCAGTTTTGTGGTTTCTTTCTGTTATATTACAGTTACTGTACGGAAGCATTGTCTTTTGTTAAAATTTCTTAACATACTTTCTTATTGCAGGAATGATAGAATGAAGCAAAATTTAAATGAAAAGCAGTAAGAAGACAGACAATCCTCTTGCCTTATTAAAATTACTGTTATTTTTAAAAATTGCCATATTTCCAGAACTTTTATGTGTGCATGTATCTTCACTTGATCTTAGCCAAAAGGCCGAGAAGCGATGTGTGCATGTATCTTAATTATCAAAACAATTACATCAAACATACACCTCAAAGTATATGTTTATATAAATAAAAAATTTCCAATATCATTTTCTTTTTTTAAATTTTATTTTAAAAGGGGGTAAAATTAAACACAAAAAAACAGAACACAATGGGACATAAGAAGGCATAAATTTCAAAGCTAGACAACCAGAGATCTTCACTATCTGTCATATTGTCTCTTGTTTTCTTCCAAATGGTTGTCCTTATCTTTGTATATGGGGAGCTCATACTAAATGACATAGCCAATCTTTTCACAAGATGTGTAGTTCACTGGCTCCCACTTGCTAAGCAGGGGGGAGCTGGAAGGGGGACACAGGATGGGGGACAGGACAACGTGAGATGTCTGATTCTCAGCCCACATGCTGGCAGCATCACAGCTACTCCCCAGAGAGGGGAGGAGCTCCTTGTTCTCCTGGCACCCCGAGTCAACCGCACGGTGCAGGTCCCGATGCACCAGGGTCTCTCTCCTTTGGGCTGCCAAAAGTCTGCCACACTCTCAGCCTTCCCCCAGAGAGAGAAGGAGTTCCTTGTTCTCCTGGCACCCTGAGTCAACCACACTGTGCAGGTCCCGACACGACAGGGTCTCTCTCCTTCAGGCCACTGAAAGTCTGCCACACTCTCAGCCACCCCCCAGAGAGAGAAGGAGCTCCTTGTTCTCTCAGCACCCCGAGTCAACCACATGGTGCAGGTCCCGAGGCACCAGTGTCTCTCCCCTGCACACCCCCCGAAGTCCGCTATACTCACCTGCTATTTCTTTCTGATGAATTGACCATTCCATTCCAAAGTTCTGAAATGGCCAACAGACCACAGAAAGAATTCTCTTTAGGCTCCTGTTTGAAACCAGCAGCTACAAGCAATCTGCTGGCCTCGATTCAGGGCCGTTCCAATATCATTTTCTTTATCTGCATAGCATTGCATTTTATGATTGCTCAAAACTTGTTTGACTGGGCCTTTATTCCTAAATTTTCTCTTACTATAAAACAGGTGTGTTGGGCATAATTTTCACTAATTCTAATGGCTAATCACATCTTTCTGTTAGTATATATTCTTAAATATAGAATCCATAGATCAGAGGCTTGTGATCTAGTGATATGCACTTTCCTGAAAAAAGCTGTAATCTTTTGTGGTCCACTAGCTATGCATCGATGGTGCTATCTGATCCTTAGTGGGCAGTAAGGGCTATTTAGGGAATTACTCAGTTTTACCCACACAGAGGTGCACAGCCTTACTGTCCATGCATTTCTGCTTTAGCCAAGCTACATGTCAACTTCCCAAGACATCTGAAAAGTAAAAGGTTCCATGTCATACTCTTTATACCAATGACACCCATTGCTGCCATATATAAATGATAGACATCAACAACTTCTATTTTAGGCAGTAAGAGTCTTATATTTGATGCCTGTGTTCTTCACCAGCAACATGTGGGGTGTTTCATGCAGTTACTTTGAAAAATCTCCTCTACCAAAGTCTTTAATTTGACTGTAACTTGGGACTGGGACTCCTTGGTATATATATATGCCTGCCCCCTGCCTGGTGCCTACTTGCAGTCAGTATTCAGGTGAGTAATGTAGCCAGGGGTGGTGGCACACACTTGTAATCTTAGCATTCTGGGAGGTTGAGGCAGGAGATCCCCAAGGTTTAGGGAACCAGCATGAGCATTTTGTTGACTTAGCAAGACCTTGTGTCAAAATAAAATATATGGGGGCATAACTCAATGTGAAGATCCTGGATTCAATCCCTAAAACCTCTAAGTTATTTTAAAAGGAAGTCAGGCAGTGCTATGATATGGGCACAGCCAGGTCCTCTTGAATGGGTCCCGCAGCTACGATCTGTGATTCTACAGGAAGGAGGTTCATGGTCCTCACTCCTGATAGGATACCCCACTCCTGGTAGGAGGACACAGCTATGCCACAGGATGAAAATCTATGGTGAACATGTTTTTCTCACTCAGATCACTACATTGGCTTGGACAACCAAGAAATCCAGAGTGTGTCTCAGAAACACATGCTTCTTAGGCAGTGAGAAGGGGCAAGTGGCTGACTCCTGCAGGGAACCCTCAAAGCCCTCACATTCAGGACTGGTGGCCAGGCAGCTGTGGGAAGTGTGAGAAGTCTTCCTTGTTGGCTGGTCACAAGCCAAACCTGACACCTACATAAACCATGAAATAACCTCTGGCATGTCCAAGACTAAACCAAATTATCTCTTTGGAGGTCACTGGATGACAAAGCCCCAGAGCTCAGGTCACAGACCCAGGGGACAAGGATGGCTGTGGTTACTAGCACTGCACGGCACTATCACAGCTGTAGCAAGATGGCGTTGGATGGACACCCAGGGTTGGATTTGTAGATGGCACAGAATCTCCCTGCAAGCGCCCTACACTGAGGATGGACAAGCTTCCTCCACAGCTGGCGAATGACTGGCGCACCCTCCCTGGCCCCTTTGCCTTCCTCTCTTTTTCATATCTATTTTTTCTGCCAGGCAGGTTTCTTTTAGCATTCAATCAAGGGCAATATGTCCTCAATCAACATTTTTTCTTTTTTTTTATACAACACTGTTCTTTAAAGCTTTTTGCAGCTGGTTTGCAACTGAATGGCTGCCAATATCCTCTGAGAGCTTCCCCCGTGGTGTGCACACCCACCTCCTTCCCAAGCCTGCCCAGTGTCCCAGGGGACCAGCCTGGAAGAACATCAGAGCCTCCACTCTGGGCAGTGCAGGCTCCAGGCTGGGGACTCAAAAGTGGATCCAGGCTGCTCTGCACACAAGGTGATGAGTCTGCGAGGAGCAGAGCAAAGACCCAGAGACATCGGATGTCCTTCAGGGCACGGTGAGCCTATGGTTAGGAAGACAGTAGGTCCTCCTGATGGCAGCGGGTCCTCCTAATGGCAGCGGGAATTTCCTTTAAATAAATGAAGTATGTGCATAAGCCCATGAGAACACCATAAACCAATGACTGCAATTAACATAATTGTTTGAACATCATAAAAATATTTAAGCAAAGAAAAAATAAGAGGGAAAGGGGTGAAAAAAAAAACCCTGCTCAGTTCTCTAGCAATACCACCGTGCTATTGGAAGCTGATGGGTTGATGGGTTAGTTTTCTCTCCAAAATTTTCACCTATGCAACACTTTCCCTTTGCATCCTATAAATACATCACAGATACAAATTTGCAGAGCGGCATACTCCCTCCCTTTCAAGTCAGATGATTACAGCTGACTTTTTGTTTTAGAATGGTATTTTCACTAAGCGTTATGCTTTTATGGCAGAACGTGGATCAAGAAGGCTTCTATGTGTCCAGATCTATCTTGATCCTGTGGGGCTGTAGGGAGCTCTGAGTGGTCAGCTTTGACCAGAGAAAGAGGCAACCTGGGGGAAACTTGTTGATTTTGTTTTCTTTTGCTTACCATTTTCTCCCTCCTCAAACAAACCAGATTCAAGGAGAATTTGTGTCTGCATTTTGTTACGTGGGAGAAATGTATTGTCATCACCATCTTCCACACGTGTGCAGTTAGCTGTCTCTCTGACTTCACCTCTGCCGAAACGGCACCCTCAGACATGTCGTTCTACCCTGACGATCCTCTCTCGCTGACTCCATTCCTTATTTCTGCCTCTCACCCCCCTTTTTTATGCACATTAATTGTTTGCTTATCCTGTTTGCCCATCTCAGCTCTAACCTCCATGAGGGTAGAAGCCCTAGGTGCCACTCCCCTCCAGAATGTCCAGGCTACATCTTGCACACCCTGTGCTGTAGGTGATTAGCTATTGAGCGGCAGTCCATGGAATAGGCAGTGGGCATGCTGACTGGCTGGCCCAGCTGTCTGGCCAGTTCGATGACTATGATCATTTGTCTCCTGAACAGAAGATCTCTGAGTCTCACCAACGAGAAGGGTAAATCCAGGATACGCTGGTTTGTCCTCATAGTTTTGCTCCTGAGGACTTTGATAACAGTGAACTTGAATGCAGAAGAAAACCCAAACTCCAATACCAGATCCCATCATATTTCTCCTTTTTCTTATCTTTTATTTCAGCGAGTTTTAAAAATTTTTCACTACTGCAGATTTTCAGTGCATAAGGTTTACTTTCCTTTAGAATACAGTTCATGTGGAGATAGCTGGTGTGTTTTGAACTGGTTCATCTTCATCACACACACACACACACACACACACACACACACACACACACACACCTAGACACACACACATGAAAGCATTTGGAAGCTGTCAAAGCTTTTCTTTCATTTATTTTAATGTAACAAGGAAATGATTCTCCTTAATTTGGAATAAATGAAGAGCCACATTCCTATTTCTGGGGACCTATGCAGACTTAGCTTCATTGTGCAGTTGTGACTTCTTGGCACTCCTGTGATTCTGGCTGTGTTCCTTTGACCACACATATTTCCTGTCTTACCTGTAGCACTATTTTAAATAGCAGTTATATCAGTTATGCTGTTCTGATTGCATCCCTTGTTCCAGAAATAAATACTTCATTGATTTCTCAGACAGCCTACACATTTTCATAGGTCTTAAGTAAAAGGTATTGGATTTGAGTCTGCAGTTGAGTCCAAAGGTGGTGTTTATGCTGTAGAAATCACCATGAAGGTGAACATCCCATGATTCTGGGTTGCTGGGACACCAACAAGTTGCACAGCATCAGGCCTGGAATGAGAGATAGGAAAAAGATTGAACTAAGCGAGGACTGGAGAAATCTCTCCCATCCATTCTTGAGAAGAAAAAAGACCATGCTGGTGCATGGCTGTACCCTCCCTACAAGTATGGGTGCTCAGTTGGATCAAGAGCTCAATCAGGTCTGTTGCTTTTAGATTTGCACTTGTATTAGTGAGGCTTCACTAGAGGAACAGCATCAGAATAAAATGTACCTATAGCCATACAAAGGAATTTATTAGGTAGCCTCTAGGATCAGATACAGCAGAGTACCAGTGTCCATCTGTAAAAACAGTGGCAGAAGAATCCAAAATGGCGGTCAGTACACTGGAACACTGGAGAGTTCAGTAGCAACCAAAGACCAAAGACCTGTAAACTCGCTTTAGTAATTTTATGAGTCTGTGTGGAAGGCTGAAGAGCCTGTTGAAAAGCTCAAGAGTCTGCACTGGAAGGATGGAGACCACAGTCCAAAGGCAATGGCACAGACTGGAGGTCTTAATAAAGGGCAGACTTCCTTCTTCTTTCCCTTCTTATTCCCTCTTAGCCTATTGATTGATGCCAGCCACATCCAGGGTCAGCCATCCTATCTGTTTTTGGTCTATGTATCATTCATCTGCAGATATACCCAGAGCTTGACTCATCTGCTGGGTGGTTCTTACTGAGGTCAAGGTGACATACCACAGGTAAGAACCACAGCACCCCAACCATGGAAAAAAAGAATTGCACCTGCTACGTGCATTTCATTGTGTTAGCTTTCTTTGCAAACATCTGTGATCACCAGTGGTCACTTGCCTGTTTGACTTCGTATGTATCTCTCGAGCTGCCACCTGAGGACATTTTTAGACTTCTGCACTTAAGGTTTCAAATCTCAATGTCACAAGCTTATTATAGACATATTTATACTCTATGAACATTTTCTGGACCTAAAGAGATGGTTTGGATACCACCTAGGCTAATGTAGTCAGATCTTTTTTTTATATCCAAACAATATTTTATTATCTTGATAAAATGGCAGAACACAACAAATACTGTAAATTGTACTTGCTGGCGCTTACAAAATTTTCATTTTAAAATACCACCAGAATGAAACTCTACCAAGAATATTTGTGTTAATAGCCACTGTATTTAATTTCTCTCGGTAAATTCACGATTAATAACTTGTAAGGTATTCAAACTTGTAACTTGTAAGATAATGAAAGAGGGTAATTATCCCTCCCTAGGCATCATAGTATTGTTCATCCATTCATTTAGTCCATAAATAATTATCAGCAGTGCTTTACACAAAAGGTATTGTTTTGGACAGAGAGAGGCGGACAGTAATGTAATTTACACAATAGTGTCCCCACTAATGGTTCCCATACAGAGCACGAAGAGAAGACACATTCAACTCAGACTGTGATTCCAATCATAAGAGGGGCAGGAAGAAACTGCTGCCTGGGAGCAGAGAGCAAGTGATGAATCATCAGCCAGGTCAGCATGCCTGTGAGGCTTTCATCGGAGATCTTGTTGTTCCCGCAAGCATCCCAAGGGCCCTTAGCCCTCACCCCAGCAGGGAATATTAATGGGAAGATTCACATAAGAAAGTTGAGACCCTACTGAGAATCCACTCATATATCTGACATTATCATCCTAAACAAACTGAGACAAGAGTTCAACTCAACATCAACTTGTAGGAGACCATCTTTTCTAAGCTATGTAGGAGAACATGTAATTCACAATGGGAAATATTTGAAATAAAAATAGTATATTTCATTTTTCCTGCTTAGCTGGACTCATTATAAGGGTTTTAAATTTGTGATTTTTTTTTCTCCAGAGAAGAGACGAACTCTGGAGGTTGTTGCCATGGTGCAGTAGGGTCTTCACCGTTCACTTTCAGGGTGTGTCTGCATTGGCCTGGTGTGGACACAGCACCTCAGGACAGAGAAACTGCACGGGCGACCGGTGAAGTAATCACCATGCTGGTAGATTTTTGGCTTTTTAAAGTGCTAAGAAGTAACTAAGAAAATGGTCCCAGACAGCTACCCTGTAGCCATTTATAGCCATTTCTTTTCCTTTTTTTTTTTTTTTAAACTGGAGATTGAACTCAGGACCTTCACACTGATCATCTCTTCTTCCTCCTCCTCTTCCTCCTCTTCCTTCTTCTTCTCCTTCTCTCTCTCTCTCTCTCTCTCTCTCTCTCTTTCTCTCTCTCTCCCTCAGAGGCAAGACTTCCTTAAGTTGCTCACACTGGGTTTGAACAGGTGATTCTCCTGCCTCAGCCTCCCAGAATGCTGGGATTACACAGATGTGCACCACTTGCCAGGCAAAACAGCCTCCATTGATGCAGGCTGTTGACCTGGTTTGTGGAAACAGATCTATTTGAAAACTTACACTTTCAGCCCCTTTTCTTCTCCTGAATGGAACCAATATTGTCTAAGGTGGTCTAGACCATACTCTTACGTGAAGTGTTATTTCCTTCCAGTGTTTCTCTTGTAAATGTATGACACTGTGAAGCTTTTTTTAAAAATTGTTTTCTTTGTTCTTTCAAGAATGATCTCCCTAAAAACCACACAAAACCAGAAATAAGCAAAAGTTCATTGGTAGGCCTACTCCCTAACTTCTGATCTGGAGTATTTTCACTTAAAATGGGAAAAAAATGACAATGTTTACTTTCTTGACAACTGCATGTTTGGGGAAAAAATAAAAAGGACAGAGTTCAAAATCTGTAATAGTTCTTAAATTAACATACTTTTGGTTTTTAGGGATTCAGCTCTAACTGAAAATTTTACGCTATGTAAAGTCACCTTGCAATGTTGCTAGCTTGGCCATTTGCTTCTTCCCTTTCTGAAGTTCACATATTTCATTTGTTTTTAAAGACCACTGCAAAAGAGATTATAAAACCCCATTCTGAAATGTAGAATTTTGAAATGTGGATTTTAAGAAACTAGACTCAGGGCATCACCACCTCATAAAGGGCCCTGTTTTGTGAAGAAAGAAGGAAATACGTATTTTCCTAACATATTTTCCTTCTTTGAACCGAAAGCAGAAAAAAAGGAAAGAGACCATTTAACAGGAATGGCTTGGTTTTCCAATGCTTTTCAGACCTCTCTTTTCCAAGAAAAATGTCTTCATTTTATGAAATTGGCAGCTATTTGTGGCTGTTAAGATAAAATGAGTGTGTGTGGGTAGTCCAATGTATCGTTTAAGCTTGAGAACATTAATCTACCTCTGAACAAACGCCCTCAGTAAGATTGCATTCTTCCAAGGGCATCAGTAGTAAATGAAAAATGACTTGATTTGTATGTGTCAGTATTTCTTTAAAATTCTGAAACCACAGAAGGTCCTGCTACATTTGAGCATTTGTCTATGCTTTGACTTCATACATGCTTTTCACTTTTCTAGAGAATTCTCCCCTTTGTAGTGAATAATTATAAAATTCTTAATAGGTGATGTAGCCAATACCCAAACCTGTTCTTGACTTGGAAAGATGAAAACACTCTCTGTTTCTCAGTGTGTAAGTCTCCAATTCATCTTTGGGTTCGATGATTTGTTAGGAAGATTTGTGGGGTTGAGAAAAGTGTCCTCATGATCACAGTTTGTTACAATGCAAGGACACATATCAAATTCCACAAAGCGGAAAGGAGAGTAGGGTGAGGTCCTGCAAAGCCAGGTACAGGCTTCTCTCCTGGCGTGGTTACCTGACAGCACCTAGTATTCCAGAAAAGGTAAGTGACAGTCAACCCGGGTGTCTCAGACATGACTCATGGGCAGGAATCTCCCTGGCCTTCAGTCTCGTGGCTATGCAGCACTTGTCACTAACCTTGGCTACTCTGATGCCAGCCCCTCAGGAGGTCAGAGTGATTTAGCATGACTTGAAGCCTCAGCCTTTCAAAGATAGGAATGCATCACAGATCCAGGCATTAGGATTCCCTCAGTGGCATGGCCCCCAAACCCAGGCACAGAAAGATACTCCTAGGAGACAGTCATTTCAAGCACTCAGTGGTCTCTCTCCAGAGCTGAGCAAGAGCCACCTCAGAACACCAGTGGAAGTGCAGAGTTCACCATGTGAGGCTGGCCAGTGATTATTGAATATATCAGACATTTGTGTCATTCAGTTCTGTTCTCTAGGTATAATTCTGGTTTTCATGGGAAGAACATCAAACTGGAAAATCAGCCACCATTCCAGGGGAACTTCCTCCCTCTCAAAGCAAGGTCATGATGTTTTAATGTTGGGTTTGGCCATGAAGATGGCACCCAGGCACATTAAGAAGTTATGTAATATTATAAAATAAATAAACAGAGAACCTGAACAGCTTTGAATGTCATTTCTACCTTACCAATTGTGTGATATGGGACAAATTCTCAGCTCCAAATTCTTCCTTCTTGTGATCTATGTAACAACTCAAACAAGGCTGCTTTAACCATGAATCAAGAAGAAGGAAATTGAGGCACTTTTTTCAGTACATTGAAGGATTAGGTTCTCCAAAAAATATAATATTAAGAAGACAAAAGCATCAGAAGAGAGACGCTGAGAATACATGAATATCATTTTCAATGTGTTACGATATGTTTCATGTGAAAAGTGGTTACCTTCCTATTTCCGGAAATAGAGGGGCCTTCTGGAAAGGGGCAGAGGACTCAGGGTTAGAGGTATGCTAGGTCCATGCCTTTCCACATCCCACCTGGCCCCACTGGGAGCCAAGAAATCAGTGTCAGGGCAGGAATGTTACCAGTGACAGCTGATGGATAGGAGACTCCCTGTGTGACTGCTGGGAGATTTATTGGCTTACACTATTCTCAGATGCCCTGGGAATAGACAAGGTCGGTTGTGGAAGGAGGACTCCACACCACAGTGTAAACAACCCATTTCACTAAAAGCTTTCAATCTCACTGACCAGGATCAACCAGTTCTGCTCCTAAAGCTACTTCCTAGTTCTAGGACACAGTCAACAAGAGGAAAGCAGAAAAGGGGCATCATGTTACAGTGACCCAGTTAAAACTATGATGGAAGATTAGGGGATCACAACTTAACTCTCTTTTTTCCTTTGTAAGAATTGCTGCTGGAAATCTATAGCAATCTGACAAGAGATACTTTACATTCTGTCAGGAAAAGTTTGTTGTTGTTGTTAATTAGGGTGCTGAGCAACACTAGTAATTCCCAATACTTTCTACACATTAGAATCACTGGTGGGGCTTAAAAATAAAAATACAGTAAAGGCAAATGACCAAAGCAGAACTCCCATGCTATGAGGATTCCACTTGTCTCCCAAGGTATTCTAAATTAACTGATTGTGTCAATCACCCTTCCTGTTGCTGGAGTGCAAGACCCAACACCCACAATTTAAAGGAAACATTGTTTTGCTCATGTTTTTAAGGGATTCAGTCCATCGTCCCCTGGCCTCAAGGCAGAAGAGTGTGGGGGAACAAAGCTGCTCAGTTCATGGGGGCCAGGAAGCAGAGAAGGGGAACAGCTCCAGAGAGAAGGGGACAGGGACCCAATACACCTCTTGAGGTCATACCTCCATGGTCCACACAGACACTCCCAGCAGTGAGCTCTCCCAGTCCCCTGGGCAAATCCCAAGCAAACCAAGTGGGCAGTTAATCTTAACTGTAACAATGAGCAAAGACGAGCCTAGTGAAGGGTGCTTCTTCTCCTTCACCGTGCCACTGTGACCTCCAGCTACGAGCTGATAAATCCCAACCTCTATCTCTATTGGCGCCAAGGGACTTTTTAGCAATAAATGACACAATAAAAGGAGGAGTAAAATTGGATGCAAAAATAACCTTCAAACAAATGATGGAGTTCAGAGTGAATGTTAACCTTCTGAAGACAAATTCATTATAATTTTGGAATATGGTGAAAAGAAGACAATCTTTTTGGGACAGAAGGCATTTTACAGTGACAAACAGATTCAACAGTAGAGCTAAGGAAAATTTATTAACCACACATAGAAGAATCAACCGTTCACCCCTAACTTTCCTAATTTAATCATAAAAAGTTTTGGATTCCAAGAAAGCCCTCTTCCCCAGGTAAAGAGATACAGGTCTTTACCCAGTACTCACAATTTTATTTTACATATCTGGGTTTATTAAGAGAATGGCTTTATTGCCAATAACTGTTTATAGTTGTCTTGAAACTGATCAACTGTTTTCTGAAACGTAAAAAATACCTGGATGAACAAATTCAGAGAGAAAGAACAAGGTCTCTCTCTGCATATTTGCCATTTAAAACCTGAATGCATCACTGTTTCCCAACTGCAGATGAATTAATGCCAATACCCTCACTGGAACGTCCCCACTCTCAGAAACTGTCACATGCCTGTGTGTTCCCCAAGAGCACGCTGTGCCTCTCCGTCTCACCGAGGTTAAGAGAAACCTGCTTTCTCAGTGAGTGAGCTTTCTGTGCTGAGCATGCAGGCAAAGGGTTTATGGCCCGATGCCCCTCCCACTGTGGGCAGCGCTATTGTAAAATAGAACCATGGGTCAGTCTGGTTGTAGCTTGCACTTTGGACAGCCAGAGCTGAACAGACATTTAACATCAGCGCTGGCAGCAGGCTGGGCAGAACTTTCTGGTTTTGATTGCGATAACAACTATAGGATACAGCAACCACTCTCCGAGGCAAATCTGTACTCTCTCATATCCCGCTCTGCAAGACCTCTGCTCAGGAGGGCACCAAGGATCAAGGAATGGTCACATGGGAACAAGAACGTGTCTTTGGCAGAAACAAAATATAGGGCAGTGACCCTGAGGACTGTTCCGCTTTGCGCAGCTCCAGGCCTAGTGGCTCGCTCACCCGCCGCAGAAAGCTGCCTGGTCACACACAGCAGCAGTAAGGCAGTGACACTTGTTTCTCATACCCAAGAGGCCAGAAGCTGTGTGACAAGGAGCCAGGACCTAAACATCTCATAGAAAAAACAAGGGAACTTTCAGGAGATGCGACGGGACATCTACCCCAGAAAGTACTTTGACCTTCACTCTCTGTGCTCTTTTGGGATAAAGTGCCAATTATAAAACCCATATTAGTTGATGCTTGGGAGGATTCAGTGACACACACTTGGATGGCATCTAGGTAAACGCTAGCTCCTAGGATCCTGTTCAAAATGTACCCTTTGTTTCTCTTCCATCATAGTTTTTCTGAAGTACTTAGGGGTGCGTGCGTTTTAGTGAATGCTAAGTAATATCTAGTTAGCAGGTAATTTATCTTGGATGAGCCAAACACCAATTATCTAAGAGGATATGAATAAGTGCAGGGGTGGGGTGCAGAATTGGAGGAGTTTCTGGCCACCAAAGTCTTGGGTAGAAGAAACTGACACTGTTTTAGGAACTCAGCTGGGGAGACCCGGAAAACTACCGAAGCATTGCTATGGATCACCCTGCTACTTGCTTGTAGCCATCTGAGCCTCAGTTTCTGCAAGAGTAAAAAGCCACCCCTTCGTGCCCATCCTGAAGGGGAATAGGAAGAGCCCAGCCATGTAAGTGCACCATCAAGTGTACTGCAGTCCTCGAAAAAGAATCATTGTTGAAAAAAGAAAAAGCAACTTAGCGCTTCATTCTTTTGTCACTGTAGCCTGGGAGACTTCCTAGAATTGTGCATGCAAAGCTCTTGAGCTGATTTCCAAGTGATTCTCAGAAATCCTGTTCAGTGCACTGGAATCTTAGAACTTGAACAGATTCTGGAAGCCTTGTCTTTTAACCCATTCCTACGTGCATTTGTGCACACATGTGCGTGCGCACGTGTGTGTGTGTGTGTGTGTGTTACTGAAAATTGACCCAGGTCCTTGGCACTCAGCTCTTTCTCAAGATCTTTTTAATATTTTTTTTTATTTTGAGACAGGGCTTGAACTTCTGATCCTCCTACTTTAGCCTCCCAGAGTGCTGCGGTACAAGTATGTGACCTAATTATTGTTTTGGAAAGCAAGACGAAGTAACCCACTTTGCAGGATAATAATTTTTAGATTACACAGGGGAGGTTTTCCAAATTTCATGTGGCTGAAGTGTGAAAGAAAAGGGGAAACCTAGGTGACCTCAATCCCTCTTTGGTGACTTCTGCATGTCACAGTGGCTATCCTGAGGACTAATGTCCTTGTAACCCCAGTGTCACCAGGCTGGCAGCCCTTCTTAAACGGGTCAGCAAAGTCTCAGATAGCTGTAAGATGGGGAAGGCAGCATTCTTCCAGGGGACACACAGCCATCATGACAATCTTTGAGATGAAAACTTTATATTTTACATCTAATGAATGGAATTAGGAGATATAGGTGCTATATATCCATGGAAAGTGTTGGAAATGGTCATATAGGAAGCAGAAGCAAAGAAAAACTCTAAAAGTAGCTTCTAATGCTTGCTGGAATGCTAGGTCCCAAAATTTAGGACACAGTAAAGTCAGTGTAATTTTTGATTTTCTTCTGTAGAGCAAAAGAGAGAGATCTCTCTTCTCTCTCTCTCTCTCTCTCTCTCTCTCTCTCTCTCTTTGCTTGCTTCAGTGATACTACTAATTATTTAGTGGTCTTTCAAACCTTTTGTAATCCCTACTCGAGAAAGCCCTGAAAGATATTAATTCTTAGCCATGTGCCTCATAAATGAAGGCCATTCTGCTATCCTTAATGACAAGGCTGAGGCAGCAAGATGTCATTTGCTTTTTTTCTCGGTTTTTAAATTGCTTTCTAAATGAACTACAGCTGTGAGGGCCAGGTGCTGTGATCCCTTTAGAAAGATCAGGAAATGATGAAATCCAAAATTTCAAAGTGTGATGGATGTCAGCTCCCGATTTGGTGTGTGTGAGGTCACGCCATGCACCTGGTGCCATCTCTACAACAGAATTACTTTTCTGTGGAGGGGAGAGAGAGGAAAAAAAAAGGAGAGCGAGGGAGAGAGGGAGAGGGAGAGAGAGGGATGCACATGTCTAATGCAAGCGCAACAATAAGAGAAACAGTTTATAATTATCTCTTTGTTCGCGCCTCATCGAGATGGAAATGGTGAAATGTGCCTTCTCCCCACCCCCAACCCGTCCCGATTATAGGTAGCACTGTGGTATTAAAGGCAGGATTTCGTGCATCCTGGAGTTGGTGGTGGCAATGCACAAGCCACAAGGAAGCAAATGACACGTTATGGAGATGGGGGGAGGGGAAAGCAAGACTGCTTTGCACTTAATTAATTGAAGTCGGGGCCCCTGGTATCAGGAGCACTGGTAGCTCTGGGACCCACTGGCCCAGTGCAGGGCACAGCGAAGGTCAGCTGAGGTCAGACACCATCCACTCTGCCCCAGGCATGGTGACAGGGCACTTACACCTGCTGTGAGCGCCACATTTTCCTGGCGCAGCTTGAGTCTCTAGGTACAATCTCTTTATAAGACCTTGTCCTCCCGCCCTGCAGCAGAGGAAATGGGAATGATTGTGCTTGTTAGTGCTAAGCTCGGCCCACCCCCAGGCAGGATACACATTTGTCAGGGCTGGCTGGCTGCCAGGGTCAGGCCCGTCTTCTCTGGGATGTCTGCCCAGCCGGCCCCCCGGAGGCATGGGGACTCCATGGAGTCCTTCCTCTCTGGACTACTTCCTGGGGCAGGCGATTTGACTACCTCACAGGGAAAAACTTGAAGCAGGGTAATGATGAATTTGGGTCCTAGCTCTCCCACACCCCCTCAGGTGGGTTGTTTTTGAGCCCCTTGCCCGTAAAATAGAGAGAAAGCAGCCCAGTGCTTGGTAAGGCTTGGCTGAGCCTACCTGTGAGCTAGCCCTGGCCTATCACTTGTGCAGTTGGTGATCTCAAAGCATCTGTCTCTCTCATAGTGTTGTCTCTCTCGGCACTTTAGGTGGCAAAGTGGAGTAGAAAGGGCGAGGAGGTCAGACTCAAGATATGACACACAGCTCCCAGTTCCTCCAACACTTAGGCACCCACCTTTACTCAGCTACCTCAGCTTCTGTGGGCCCTGGCTTCCCTGTCTCTGTGGGGCACCGATAATCAACCTTACTGATGCTTAAAAGGATAAAATGAAATCATAAATATCAAAGGGCTTTGCATCCTGTGACAGGGCATTAGTAAGGATGTCGGTGTCTTTCTCTAACTAATCGGTGACCGTCTGTCTGTCTCATTGCTCCTGGCTGATGTCCCACTCCAAGCCATCATCAATACTCACGATCACCCTCCATGGAATTATAAGAATCAGACAGGGGCTAGGTGAATCTTGGGGAGGAACTAGCAATGGTGTGAGTGCAGGAAGGAACTCACATTTAACAGATATCCGAGACCCAGAAGGCAGCACAATCCCGGCCAAAAATGAAAACTCTTAAAACCCAAGTAGAGATCCCCAAAAATGACTTGGCATTGGGATAGTTTCAGATAAAAAACATAACTAAAATATTAGCACATAGCTCTGCCCAAAGAGAAGAACCTGAGCTCCACTTGAATAACATAGAAGGTCGAGATGCTTAATCCCCAACAGCCGTCCTGAGAAGGGTTTGTGTTTAATCACTGTAAATGATGAACATGGTCCTGTGCACACCACCAAGGGTACCCCTGCGTTACTCCAGCGCAGGGAGAAAGAGCGCCAGGCTCCTTCCATCTTATCCAGATGATGACTCTGAGTACTGCTAGACTCAAAAGGCCATGGCTGCTATAGGGCATCCCAGATTTGAGCGGAAGCTGGTGCTAGGCGAGCCCCCGAGGCCGCCCCACCACTCATGCTAGACATTGAAGCAAGATGTTTGGAAGTAGAACAAGCTGAGGACCAGGCCGTGGGATGCAGGACCTGTCCTCTGAGCGTAGCCCTGGGTTTCCTCTGGAAGATCCACCCTGGATCTCAGAGTCTGCCAAACTGATTCCACCCCTTTGTCTGCTGCAGAGCTGTGGCATCTCTTCAGGTCCAGCCAACTTTGTACTTCAACCAGGGACCTCTTCTCTCCTCACAGATGGAGGCAGAAGTTCAGGCACAGCTGGGGAGAGTGACTGTCCTTTCCATCCATATCTAAACCTATGTTTCTGTCTCACATTTTCTGTGACTGAAACAGGCCAGGCCAAGACCACAATGGGGAGCAGGGTGAGCTGCTTCCTAGCCCCCCAGGGGCTGGCCTGTGTTTGCCTCTTGTGTGGTCACCAACTCCTCCTGCAATACTCACTGAGATGGCAAGATTGCTCTGGCTGAGAAGGTGTCTCATTGCTTTCAAACCTTAGATGAAAAGATAGTTTCTCCAATGTGCAGTTTTATGCTTTCTACCAGGTGGAGAACAGTATCTTTGATGCAGACTTCCTTTGTTCTGAGAAGTCACCCAAAGGACATTTAGATATGCAAATGAGATCAAAGAGCCTTCCTTTGGAGTAGATTTAAACTACTGTGAACAGCAGGAAGGTCCTCTTCACAGTGGACAGGATTCTGTGAGATGCTCCTATGGGAAGAAACTTCTTTCCCAAATCCAGGAGAAGCTGAATCTTTGATTGAAAATCATTACTAATTGTATGCATGACTGTGTGAGTGTGTGTGTGCACACACATGCATGTATATATATGTGTGTGCAGGTGTGTGCGTATTCATGTTCTAATATTTGCTCTTGGAAAATCAGTAATAGTGAACCCCACAAAGATGTGCATAGAACAGAGAAAACCTTGGAGATGCGGCAGGATAGAGGTGGGTGCTGCTTAGCATAGATCTAGAGCAATGCTACAGAGCTCCCCAAACTTTTGTCTTTGGGGTGTCCCTTGGAAAAACCCCTCCCCCATCCCATTCACCATGAGAGTGATTTCGGCCTTACATATGCTATCCTCCAAGTGTGTGTTCATATCAGTCAACCATCATCTTAAATGGGGGTGCCCAGGACTAAAGGTGCAGTACAAAGCAGATCTCCACTATGTTCTTTTTATATCATTTTTAGAAAGTGTGCCTCTTCTAGAGCTGCTAAAGGATATGCTACCTTTCTTGGGCATCCAATTTCAGCACTGTCTCAAACGCAACTGTGAACCTAAAGCAATTCAGGTTCTTATGTGTAGTCTTCACACTACAGAGCTCAGTGGTTTCTTAAAATCAAATATAGGACTGAACTTCTGCTATGTGGGACTTGATTTTGTTGGACTTTTATCCCTTTTGACCTTTGTATGATCTGGGACAGGACTCGGGGCCAGAGAACTGTTATTAAAGGTTTTTTGGGGGGTTGGCAGTGATCTGTTTATCTACATCTTGGGGAATAGAGCTCTTCATCCAGTGAGAAATCCTAGTCAGTTTATTGTCACCCAGAAGACCCCTCTGTGTTTAGGACAAAACAGCCAGAGAGCTTGCAGACTCCCTTATGGAAGCTCAGGTCTACCCTTCTCCTTGAAGCACTTGTTCAGACCTGTAAGGGAACTAGAACAGCAGTCACCGTGACATATGTGTATCCACCACAGTCCATGGAGTGTGTCTGCTGTCTTATGGCTCATGTCCACCTACAACATTACTTGGAATTCCCAGAAACTCTATAAAGATAGTGAGAAATCCTCTACTTCCTCTTTCACATGTGACGGTATTGAGAATCACACCAATCAGTTTTGATCATAAGTAGCATCACAGGACTGGCAATCAGGACATCTCTTCCCCTTATATCCCAGAAGTTCTTTCTTAATACACCTGATTAGTATTAGACCTGTTGCATGAAGCTACAGCCCAGAATTTTCACAGAATTTGTGTCTGTCATCAAGTTAGCTTGTTCTAAATAGATCCGCCAAGATAGCCAAAATCTTGAAATGTGGGCTTGGAGGAGCCAGAGAGTTGACCCCATCCTGTTTTTCCTACAGTCTCAGTCCCAGTTCACCACAAGAGTGCCAGTTCCATCTGCCTTGGAATTTCCATTGTTTTTTTCTTTTTTCACTACTAAGGATTGAAACCAGGGCCTTGGCAGTGAACTGTATTCCCATCATTTCATCATCATCATCATCATCTCTCTCTCTCTCTTTTATCCAGGCAGGCTTTGAACTAATTTCCTTCTTGCCTCAGCTACCCAGAGTTTTCTACTTTGCCCAGCTTCAATTTACTTTAAAAGTGGGACAGTCCATGACTAATGGTCTGCCTTCTTCATGAGTCTGGCAGGTTGGTGGTATATCCTGAGGACAATACATAGCAGAGTATTTTCTTCTGTGGGATTCCAGATTTTCCCTGGAAGCTCCTTATCCTTCAGGTACTGGAAAACTTGCCTTTGTCTCTCTTCCCCAGATGACCCTTCCCCAACAATCTAACCAGTGCCGCAGCACTCTTGCACACACACAACTAAGTTCTCTGCTCAGCCCCTGCTGCTCCACTTTTCAACATCTTAAAATCCGACACCCGTAATTAAACAGAATGCTCCAGATGTGGCTTGATTGGCACAAAATTATTTCGCCTTTTGTTGTGGACCGTGTTGCTTCCAATCTTGTTTACTGCTTTTTCTGTACCAGTTATTTCACACTTGAGATACTTCCGATACTAAAATCCCAAAAGTCAGGGACCTTGTCTTTACTAAAAAGTGTTAACTGCTCATTTATTCCTGATCTTTAGCTCTGCTCCAATGATTGCTTGGATTTCATATTTATCCTTGTTAGATTTCGTCTGTTGATTGTCCCATAATGAACTTCAATATATTTGCCATTTAATGTGTTTGTGTGTGATTAACATACTTTTTATACATCTAAAGAATCATCAAGGAAAATACCAGAATGAGCACCTCCAGCCATATTAACTTCCTTTTGAACCATTGTTTCCTTTAAATCTTCTTAGTCATCACTACATCTTTTGACGCAGGTATGACTGAAATTGATGTCAGTTGACACAGATCCAAATACCATAGTGGACCTGAAACCATGTTAGAAGCTTGATTCCTAATTGATGAAACAAACCTGGCATAATTAGAGTCAACCAAAAGAGGAAATTTTGATAAGGATTTTATTCAAACATTTTAAAGGTTTAGAAGAAAATGGGTATTCTGTTTTATGTTTTGCAAAGTAGGTAAAATTTGAACCTGTAATATGTGACATATTAGAAGAAAATAATGTACCAAATGCCAAATGCAGAGTTGGGAGGGAACTGTAGTTTACAGTTAAAAAGTGAGGGCTTTAAGTAAATGGCACCTGGAAGGATGAAAGATGAAGACAGAGAGGGAAAAACACCTGAGCCCTAAACCCCAACTGCATATTCACTGCCCAGCTCATTCACTCACAGGTGTCTATAGAGTTCCTGCTCTGCATTAGGCACTATTCACGATGCAGGCACGAACGATACAGATAGAAATACCCTGCTTCACTGGAGTTTATAGAAATGTACTGGGATCCATAAAAAGAAAGAATGAATGTTGAAGAGATATATGAAGCTTAAAGGGTAGACTGAAGACACAGAGTGGGAAAGCATGTTGGTGTTTTAGACAGGATGCTGAGTACTCACATGAGGAGCCTAAGGTGCAGGGCAAGCACATGGTAGGCAGAGGGAAAGGCAGCAGTGAGTCAGTAATGAGGTTAATGCCCACAGTGTCTGAGGAACAGAGAGAGAGCAGCAGGGATGGGAAGCAAATAGCAAGGGGAATAGGAGTGCATAAGGTAGAAGGGTATCAGGTAGGTAATGCATGTTGGACTCACCTTAGTGGCCGCTTAAAGAATTTTAGTTTAACTCCAAATGAAAAGAGAAGAACTGAAGGTTTTTGAGAGTAGAGAAGGATGACATGGTTTATGTTTATTAAAACTAGTTTGGTAACTGACAATCAAGGGAAGAAGCAAGGAGACCAATTTGGGCAGGGTGTATCAGTCAGTTATTGCTGTATAACAAAGCTTCCAAAAAGTGACATGTGAGAAGAAGCATTTACTATTACTCTCTAAAAACAGAAGCATAGTTCTTCTGACTTGTTGGGTCTAACTTTAGCTTTCAGACAAGCAGGTCCTTAACTTAACTTTGAGAAGTATCTATCACATGTTGGCTAATTTGTTAGTGGTAGGCTAGTCTACAATGGCTTCTAAACTGGATTCTTCTCCCTGGGGTAACATGGGCTTTTGAACATGCAATGACATTATTTCAAACAATATTGAATGAAGCTTAGGTTCAGGATTTACAGTTAGGCCACAGTTTAAACAAGTTGTATTATATGTTCAAGTATAAAACTGAGCTGTCCTTCTTCCTGTCTGAACATTTTTTTTATTTTAAAGAGAATAAAATAAAACAAAGAAAAGCAAAACAAAACAGAACAAAGCAGAGCAGAGTAAAACAATACAAATAACACAGGATTTCAGCAAAAGGCAGTAGGAAATCAACAGTAGCTACCATAATGTCTCTTGTTTTCTTTGAAATAGTGGTCCATACCTTCATACAATAAGTTAATACACATCAACATAGTACAAAAGCAATCAAAACATAAGAAAGAGAGCCTTAAGAGCTTTCAAGACCAGACACTAGGAAATCAATAATGGCTACCATAAGGTCTCTTGTTTTCTTCAAAATAGCTGTCCATATCTTCATGCATATTGAAATCAAATAACTGAAAACAGACTAAAACCAATCAAAACCAAGAATAAAAGCATTACTGGCTTTCAAGTCAAAATGGTAGGGCATTTTTATCCTAGAACAAAATTCATTTCTTGAAACATAAAACCAGACTTGATGTTACAAAGGTGTCTTTCAGAGATGATGAGGGAAGGAGGGCTCTACTGTCCTCAGTAGGATTAATGCCCCCATAAAAGGGCTTGAGGAAACTTGTTGCCTTTATGCTTCTTTGGCCAAGTGAGAACACAGCTAAAACAACACAGCCATAAGGAAGAACCTTCACCAGACATTGACTCTGCAATTTCCTGGATCTTGCATGCTCTAGAACTGTGACAGATTCATTTCTGTGGTTGATAAATTACCCAAATTAAGATATCTTGTTATAGAAGCCCAAACAGACAAAGACACTCCTTACTGTAGCAATTGTGAATATGGTCCAAATTGGATGGCTACAGGAAAAGCTGGAGACTGAGAACTTTTGTAGTTACCCTAACACAGGGCACTTGGTTTTCTGAGTGGAACTGAGAGTAGTTTTGATGAGAACATATAGAGGAAGTGCGAGGCTTACCAAATCCTGAATAGATATCTGAAGAAAGTAACAGACTTGGATGAGGGGATGAGTGTGATGGAGAGAGGACCCAAGGATGACTCTCAAGCTTTTAAGCTGCACAGCTGGAAAGTACCATCATTCACTGAGATGAAGGAATACAGAAGAACCATTTGAAAGGAAAATTAAGGGTTCATAATTATACTTGTTAAGTTTAAGAGGCTTGGGCCAGGGATGTAGCTCAGTGGTACAGTGCCTGCCTGGCAAGCACAAAGCCCTGAATTTGATTCCAGGTACAAAAAAATACAAAATAAATAAATTCAGCAGGCTTACTAAATATCCCAGAGATTTTACTAAGGAAGTAGGATACATGAGGAGGAAATTCAATCTGTTGATACAAACTTGGGCCTCACAGAAGATGTTTAATCCTATGGTTATGTTAGGTGATATTCAAAGCAAAGAGTATTGATAAAAATAAGAAAATTTCTAAGCGTGGAATTCCGGTGCTAACAGGTAATGAGAAGGAGCACAGAATAGTAACAATTAGAGAACTAAGAGAGGCAATGAGAGACAGAGAATATAGAATGTTATCTGTGAGGCTGGAACACAGAGTTTGGAGAGATGAATCTGACAGAAAATAATGAAACCTTTATCCTGGAAAGAGCCTTGAATTCCTGGGCATCTCTATGGAGGTGGATCTGGTTGGAGGGAAACCTTATCTGTGGTTTTATAAGTACAATAATTTTTTATCTCCTATCCTCAGAGAGTGAAAAAAAAAAAAAAAAGAAAGTGTACTACTGTATTAGTCAAGTTCCCAGTTGCTGTGGCACAATGTTTGAAGCCCACATCTTAAGGGAGGAAAGATTTAGCTTGGCTCATGGTTCGGGGATTCAGTCCATGACTGGTTGGCTCTAAGGCAGGAACATCGTGGCAGAAGGTCATCGGGGAGCAAAGCTGCTTAGTTGGAGAGAAAAACAATATGCAAACAACACCAGGTAGGAACGGGCTAGAAACCAGATACAGACCCATGGTCACACCTCTGACCCACCCAGACACTGCCAGATGAGTGCTACAGTAGTCCCCAAGGCAGATCCCCAAGGCCATCATGTTGCCATCACATGGTAACAGCCATAGGCACCATTATAAAACCACAGTCTTTCCCATCTGCAGCATGCTAGGCAGACTGTCCACAGCAGGGGTGCCTTGCATACATCTTGGACCCTCCCTGAGACAACCCTGAGAATCTGTGTCCCCTGATATAAAAAAATCATTGCTCATCAGCATACAACTGACTGGTCCGAGCACAGCCTGAACTCTGCTTTGTTCAAACACGGGCTCTTTAGGGTCTTGTAGCACCACCTCAGATGAATGACTGTCATGCATATGGTGGCTGCTACGGAGGGGCTCAAGGGACAAGACTTCTGTGGGGATTCAGCTTTGCATTCTCTCTCAAGGATCCCTGTTGATGGATAGCATTGGTTCCCAGGATGTGTGACTAAGGACTAGAGAAACCAATTGGCCCACTATTTAATTTTATTCCTCCTGTATCAAGTCTCCGCATCTCACAGTTTGGGCACAACAGGAGGTGACACTGTTAACTGTTACTCTTTTCACTTCCTTTTTTTCCCCCTCGCTGAACATAAACATATCATTACTCAGTTACACGCCACTATATTTAGAGTTGATTTTTAACTATCTATTAAATCTAACAGAAAAGCTCTTCTGTTTTACCTGGAGGCAGAGGAGCTTCTGCAGAGAGACAGACTCCTCCCCTAAGGGGGGGGTGCATGAGAGAGGCAGCTATTTTGCCAAGCACTGGGAGCCCCCTGGAGCTCATATCTGCTCTTCTTCGGAGCTCATAAGTAGACAACCCCACCGAGGTAGAGCCAGCACCCTGCACACAGCCACCTCAACCCTTCTCATGGGCCTTGAGTGGGACTTCAGTTTCATTGCCTTCTGTAGAGGGAACAGATTAATAGATATCCAATCCAAACGATCCATGTATTAAGACATGATTTCACACGGTCTAACATGCCGGGCACAGGCGATGCTGAGGCATCATTTGTTAAAGCCAGCTTGGGAAGTGCTCCCTGCTGTGGCCTCATCTTGGCATCTTACTGGGCATATCAACCTTTGAGGAAGATGGGAAACAGAGGCACCTTCTCTCCATTGTTCAGCCTGCCATTGTCCCGGTTCCTCTGTAGAATCTTGTGTTTCTGCGCATGCCTGCTAACGCGGGTGGAGGGAGCAAGTGTGAGGCATCATGGGAACGCACAGCGAGCCGGCAGAGCTTCCAGGCCGAATGGGTGCTACTTGTGTTCCTTATCCCCGTGTGTCAGATGAAGAGCTGGGGGAGACTTCCTCTATCTCAAGATGGGAGAAACTGGTAAATAAAGAGACTAAAAGGATGGCACTGCTGAACAAACCTCTCTTAGGAATCTGTTCTGGCCTTGTTTCCTGTAGACAGGGCAACACGGGAGAAAACCATTGTAGGAAACCACTACATGGGAATAAGATTAGAGATTGCAAGAGGGTCAAAGAGGTGATGCCGGTAAGAGGTGGTTGTAGGTGGTGACAGAATCATTGGGAAAGGCTAATGACCGAGAGGGCTGTGGAGGCACCCTACCAAGTCACTACTGCCAGAATATGTGTCTCAAATTCTTCATGAGGCTCTTTAATCAAAGTGACTTATAATGTGACTAACAGAATTATGGGCAAGTGGCCACACCTAAGTGTTGTTTTGTCAGTTAGTTATATCACTAGATACTTGACAGCTATATCATGGAGAACACTGTTATTTACTGGCTGGACATTCTTTTTCAGATTTGAAACCTGATATTCTTTCCATCATCTCATGCTGCATCTGAAACACATAGTTTGGCTCTTCCAGCCTGAAAATAGCGTGTTTGAAACTTCAGATAACCGGAAAACATACTCAGATATGAGGACTCTTGCTTCTTTGGAAAGAAAAAATGGAGTGATCAAAATACATGGTGAATGTTTATATTTTAAAATATGTAATACATTACAATAAAAGACATGATTCTATTAATCCCTTTCACTTTGAACTCATGTATCCCATCTTTCTGCCACTTTCTGAAGCAGGTCTGGAAGTTCTCTTTCATGAGTGTCTTTTACCAAGCATGATAAAAAGTATGACGAATGTTAGTGGCAAATGCCATCCATTGGAAAGACAGGCTTGTTAACACATGATGCCGTGTGCTTATCTACCTCATTGAACTTGGCACCATGTGACTTCTGGCTCTTCCCAAAGTCAAAATGACCATGCAAGGGAAATGTTTTGAATCAGTTTAGGACATTGAGGCAGCCAAGATAGTGGAACCAAAGACCCTCAGGAAAGAGGATTCCAGAGCTGTTGCAGAGAGTGGCAAGAATGAGGGGATGAGTGTGTTAGATGACAGGGGGTGGATTTTGAGGGAATTCATGGCAATGTGTCTTTGACTGTTAGTCTAGCTTTAACACATCAGTCCATGTATGAAATGTTCTAGTCTAGAATGATGTCAAATCAAGCTGGTGAGCTAGACATTCCTAAAATTCAAGATCTTTTAGGCTGTTTAGTGTAAACACAGCATCCGTATAAATGAACAGGATATTATGCAAAGGTCCTCTGAGATGAATAAGTCCCGGCTTTAGGTGGGGCCATGTGTGTGTGTGAAAGGAACTTGATGGATTTTATAACAACATGTGCAGCCATTTTTCATGGCACATTATAAAGACATAGAAACTGTGTCACATTCCTGCACATAGATTATTATCTATTCTCATCAGGGGCTGAAGATTTCAGTGTGAACTATCATCCTCATATTCCTGCTGCTCCCAGTTTATCAGAGAAACTCACAAAACTGATCACTTCTAAAACAGCTAAAACAAATGTGTACCTATGTTAAAGCAAATCCAACTTAACACAAAATGTTGGAATGTGAACATACACAAATCCTAATTTTAGCAAGTGAATTATTCAATAAAATATCACCAGAGCCTGGTGTGCAGCTATTCTGTGTGAGATATTTTGGAAAATCAATTAATGAGTGGGTTCCAGTCTCAAGATGCTTACATTTGCTTGGGAAGAAAGATCTATAAATTCATTAAACTGACATACAGGACATCAGAAAACCCAAGTTTAAAAATTAAATAAGTATAAAAACAGTCAATGGATTACACTTACTGCATAGTATCCAAGCAAATAAGAAGTTTGCTAAGAAACAGTCTTTTGCATTATTTTTGGTAGGAGTTTTTAAGCAGGAGCAAAAGGTCACAAAGCACAATTACTTTGTGAATGGGAGGAGAAAAAAGACTATTAAGAAAATATTTTTTACAAGAATTGTTAAGAGTCAAGAATTGTTATATATTTTAAAGAACCGTCAGTGAGCTGAGACCTGTGTGTCCTTTGCCATGGCACACAAAACCCCAAAGCTTGAGAACTCACTTAGTAACTGTTATACTTTGCAATTGGAATATTCCCCAAAAGCGTATGGGGCATATAATAAGCAATAACCCCTTGATTTGTTAATTCTATTGGACATGCTACAAAGAGAACATTAGCTTACAAATTAGGAATATTTATGATTGGTAGAGGTAAGTAATAATTATTTTGCCATTTCCTCATTTGTTTCTTAAAATATTTCTTTAATTCATAGTCTCATAATTTAGATCACTCAGCAACTGAAAATAGTAAGTGAAAATAAATGATATTGTAGGAACTTTAGGGTACAGCTCAAGCCACCTGTTTACTTATTAAAAGCTATTTACTGATAGGCTACCCATACATTTTGCTAAGGCCCTTGGAGTTTTCCATTTAACTATGTAACCAGACATCACTATGCAGGGATTGTATTTTTGCCTGTGTATAGCAAAATAATTTAAAAATTATGGGGTAGAATATGGTAAGTCCTATGCTCAGAAAATATTAAAGATACCAAATCCTCTTAAATTCAACATGCCTCTGACCTTATCTCTTTACCAGGCATTATTAATACTCTGATTAGTGAATAGATTACTGTGTGTAAAAAAAAAAAGCCACGTATTTGACGCTGAGAATTAGACTATGTACTTCTCAGTGACCGTGACGTAAATTACTCTTCAAAAGCCAGGTTCATCTCTGAAAAGTCCCCATTAGAAGTGGCTAATGTGGGGTGACATCGTTTCAGGAGTATTCCGGCTGTCAAGTCACCTCAGAACTAATGCTACCCAGCAGGTGTCACCTGTCCCAAAGAGTTCCATTTGTGTCTCGACTTAGCATGGCGTCTGCTTCCTCTTTTCCTTTCAGTTAACGCTATCTTCTCATTTCTAAGGCGCTTCACTGGAGCCCCAAGAAGGACCTTATGTTATTTAGCAGGCCGCTGATGAAGACAGCTCATCTGTGATTTACCTCCGAAGCGACATTAAGTGGGGCTGATGGCCCCAACCTTTACAAATGTTTCCCAAGCGAGGTGCAACAGCCTCTGACCCCGGTGCCTTCCTTCCAGCCTCCTGCCTTCTCCTTGTCTCCTGTCTCATGCCAGAGCTGTCCCCAGCCCTGAATGACCCGCAGCCATCGAAAGGGCACCATGTGCACATTTGCCTCCCATAACCGTGGAGAGAAACGGCCCCTCACAGCACCGCTGGCATCTCTCTGTCTCATTCGGCACTGTCTCTCTTCCAGAACAGGCACTTTTGAGCCCTGTGCTGCTTTCCGCTTCCAAACATTCGTGAGAGGGTGCAGCGCGGCCAATACTGCAGGAGCAGCAGCGCAGTGCGATGATACATAATGCATTACGCAGTGGCGAGGCCGTGCTTTTCCTTCAGCTCGGGTGCCAGCGACTCAGAGATGAGTTTTCCTTCCTTATTCGTCTCTCCTCAGTTTAAAGGCATAAAATATCACGGGCATAACATTGCATGGCTGTGCCATGGAGGTGGCTCCCCCACCGGCGAGCACACGCGTGATAATGGAGCTCGGCAGTAACCGGAAGGGTGTGTGGGAAAGTCGATGGCCAATTTAGTCACTCAAGCAGGGCTCACAATCTCTGCTTAGGGCTGCAGCGGGAGCTGACTTGCGGTGAGATGAGCTGCCTGAAACGCCGTGGTGTGCACGCTTCAGTGCCTCCTGGAAGCAGCCGGGCTGCGCTTCTGCTCTCAGGGGAGAGGGAAATGGGGGAGTGCAGATGCCAGGAGCCACAGATTTTTGGTTCTCGGTGTAATGACTGATTTGATAGCTCTTTTACTTATTTTTCAAAGGTAATTTGGATTCTGTGCTCTCGAAAAGTCACCACTAAATATCCCTCTCATATGGTGGAAAGCCATCCTTGGCTACATCGGATAGAAGAATTTCTTGTCTATTTGGCCATAAAGAAGTTAAAATATAGACTATTTCCTGGGGGGTTTTTAAAAATTAGGATTGCCTTATATCAGGCACAAGGCCTGCACCATTCAACTTTGATTCTCGCCAGTGATATGGGATTGGCAAAGTAAAACGTTGGTGTCTGCTGGTTTTTGTCTGCAGGGACACCTGGAGTTTGTGAACTGAGCTGTGTGGGCAGGTAAGGAAGTAAAATGGCCACACAGTCATCAAATCAAATCAGCCCAACATAGCCACGAAAGATGGAGAGACAGGGTTTTTAAATCCTTAGGATAAGACTTCTGAATCATCTAAAATTCTTAAGTAGTGTTGATCATATGACTTATGTGAAAGAAAATGGGAGATCTTTAAAGCCAGACAAGACTTGGGAGAGTTGAGAAACAGCAACTCCTGTATCTATGCCCCATTGGAGTTCAAGAAGTGCTCCTACAGCTTGCTTTTCTTTCTTTCTTTCTTTCTTTCTTTCTTTCTTTCTTTCTTTCTTTCTTTCTTTCTTTCTTTCTTTCTTTCTTTCTCTTTCTTTCCTTCCTTCCTTCCTTCCTTCCTTCCTCTCTCTCTCTCTCTGTCTCTCTCTCTTTCCCTCTCTCTCTCTGTCTCCGTCTGTCTCTTCCTCCCTCTCTCTCTGTCTCTTTCTTGTCAACTCATGTACCCTCTCTTTGTGTCCCTGGGTCATGAAGGAGAAGGGCAAGATCTTCTCTTAGGAAGTACGTGGTGTAGGAGTCGTCAAGCAAGCAATTATAACCAGGAGTGATGAGGGATGCAGGTGAGGAAATAAGTGTAGCTACAGAAGCTACAGAAGTGACACTCATCCCTCCTCGTCCAGGGGACCCATTCCTCCAGGACCTTGATGGATGCCTGAAACTTTGGAAAGCTGCAGACTCTGTAAAGACTGTGATGTTTTTCCTGTACATGCACACATATAATGATCCCTAACTTACAGTTAGGCACCGCAAGAGATAAACAACAAAAGACTAATAAAACAACAATTATAACCATACAGTGTAATAAATGTGATTTCAAATTGATGAATTATTTATTTCTGGAATTTTACACTTTATACTTTTTGGATATAGTTGACCACAGGTAGCCAAAACTGTGGAAAGTGAACTGTATACAAAATCTTCACTCAAATTCTCCTTATTTATTAACAAGGTTTCCATTGCATTGCTGGGCAGAGCATGGTCATCTGCTTGGTGATGGTTCAAAGACATGGGGTAGGTATCTCTAAAAAGAAAAAAATTATCTTCTAAACCTAGGGAAAGTCCATCCTCTAAACCCTTCCTCTGGATAAAATTCATCCTCTAAACCCTTCCTACCTCCAAGGAGGCCATGGAGGGATGCCATGGAGGGATGGTGGCCCCTCCCAGAAATGAAACTGGGTTTAGTACTGTGGTCTCTAAGTGTAGGGAAAGGAGAATAGTAGAAGAAAATGTCACCAGTCAGGGCAGAGCTTTGCCCTGAAAACCAGCTTAGGCTGGTTTCCTACCCCATGTCTCACTCTTCCTGGAAGCTTTAAGATAGACTATCACCAACAAAGGGAGTCAAGTGGTGCATTTCATGAAAGGAATAAAACTATACAGACTTGTGTTTGGGGAAACCTATTCTTATTTGTTGGTGAGGAGGTATTGATATTCGCATTTTACAAATGAAAAACTAAGGGTCTTGCCCAAGATTTTAGAGGTGGGGAGAAACAGCTACAAAATAAAATAGGTTTTCTCATTCTCAGGCTACTATTAAACACGATCAGTTTCCCGTGCACAAAGCCATCCTAACTATTCCACTTCCAGATCACGATCCTGAAATAACCAAAGTACAGCTAGAGGAGAGTGTTCCTCATCTGGCCATCACAGTCCCTGGTGACAAAGTGTTATTTATATTTTCTCTTTGGTGACTCTGTCATAGTTTGTTACTTAAGGGGGCAAGAGATGAACTACTTTTTAATCTTTTATTCACAGATTATGTCATTTTTTAAAAATTTCAAGATAATTAAAATGACAGAGTAGACTACAGGGGATTAGATACAATCTGAAAGTACCATTTGTGTTTCTTTCTCTTTCTGAAGTTTGATCATAAAAGTGACTTACAGAAAGAGTTAATAAACACTCCGTTTTGGAGTAACTTTATTTTGTTAAGGAAAAAATCAGATATATTTAAAATTCTGTGGAGAAAATTCACTTATTATGGAAAGAAGAAATCTGCTGAACCTCCCCAAAATAACTCAGGCCGTTAACATTCTCCAGCTTGCCTGCACTTTTGAGGCAGTTAGTTTACTACTTTGACTCCATCTGCCAGATATACCTGGTTTCAAATAGGCTGGTATTTGCTAGCTGAATTAATGAAGAATATAGAATCTTTAGAAAAAAAAATACTCCATTGGCTGCATTCTTTAACCTAGGTTGTTAATTATAAAATACAGAATTAAATACATCAAGCAACGCAGAACGCTGAGATGGGACAAATCAATCCCATGTTGCCTAATATGATCTGCTGGGATGAGATATGAATGTTAAGCATCATTTTCCTTGTAAGCTACATAAAATTCAAGGGCAAGGAATTTAAACTTGGAGACAAGATGACTTGCTATCAAATAGTCTAGTTTTGTCATGCGTTCTGTCTTTCATAACCTCTAGCTAGAAGCAAAAGCTAATAGCTTTGGTGTGTTTATATGATTTTTATGAATATTTGCCTTGCAAAGTCTCTCTTTTGTCTGTGGGTATTGTCTTAATGCTCTCAAGAGGAAATGCACAGCTGAATTAGACAGTGTCTTCCCTGGAGGGGAGGATGGGCTTGGTGGTAGATTTCCTGGAGCTCACACTGAGTTGAGCAGTGGCCAGAGGAGGGAAAATGAGAGAATGATCTGAAGTGTAAGGACTCATCTCTCTGTGGGAGATGACAGTGCCACCTTACAGAGCCACTGTGAGGATTAATGCCTGTTAAATGTACACAGTGTCCCGGACATCAGAGTGCGGCCCACAAAAGAGCACAGAGAGCAAAGTCTTAGTACGTCAGGGTGGTGACCAGAGGATGTGAAGGATAATCTGAAATCTGCACAATTGCAAACACTTCAGCTCTTGTGCAGTTGTGTGGGTTTGGGGCCAGGTGCTGCCGAAGCCCGCTCCGTCGTCCTCTGGACACTGTGAGTTATCTTTGCCCCCAAACCAAGACAGACAACAGAGAGATAGGATTATTGTTTTACAAATGTAAGTATCTTTAACATCTAACAATTGCTGCTAAGATAAATTATTTTAGAGTCATCACTTCAGACTGAAAAGGAGCTGAAAAGGAGCAGTTTGGAGCTGAGTAATCTAGATTCATAAGTCTGCATAGAGCCAATGAAGCTAGAAGGGCCTATATCTGAAGGAAGTTAGCACACCAGGAGCATGGCCTAGAGGACAATCACAAAGCAGTTAGCAACCTTGAACTCGCAAAGTATCTGACATGGTTTTGTGCCCAAGACTGGACATGAGTGCTTCAAGGACAGGAAAATGATCTTCCTTAGGAAGTGGAATCAGCAATTGCCGCAGGAAATAAAGGAAGTCAGAGTTTTACATATGCTCACAGCATACCAATGATAGTACAAATGCTGCTCTTATGAGATGTGGGGTTAGAGGGAGGGTGCAGGGATTTGACTGGAACCTGGAAGCCAGTTCTGACAAATCCTCATAGTGAAAAAGAGAGCAGAGTGTGAGCCACTGGACCACGCAGTACAGAGCACAGTTTCGTATGCAGCACGGCTCTAAAACTTTGGATACTTGAGTAACATCTGGGTCCAAGCCCAGATCCTGAGCATTGGAAATCTACCTACAGTGCCAACCTGACAAGCTGGATAAGACCACAGAGAGAATCCACTGGGAGAGTAGATGTAAAACATCTTGTTAACTGCACTGCCATGCAAATACAAGGGTTAGTTCTTTCCTTCTTCCGGATCACACAAAATAAAGATAATCAACAGGAATAAAATGGGCATGGAAATGAGCAACTCCTGTGTGATTGATGCATTCAGCTACTAGTGTGATATGTTTGAAAATATGGTGAATGTTTAAATAGTTTAAAAGTCTATTACAGTAAAAGGTATATTGCCACAAATCCCCCTCCAAGATTTCCCCTGCCTTTGCACACACTCATCCCATCATCCTTGCCACTTTCTGTGGCAGCTCTGGAGTGCTCTTTCCTACAGGTCTTAAGCTGCTCTGTCCTAGCTGCATTGATATTCTGAATGGATTCAAAACAGCTCCCATTTATGGGAGTCAAAGTCATTTTGACTTTGGAGAACACCCAGAAGTCACATGGCCCAAAATCCAGTGAGTAAAGAGTGTGTAACGGCACAGTGACTGTTTTTATAAGCCTGGCTTTCCATTGGATGGTGCTGGGCAGAAGCATTCAGTTTTTCTTTTTGTTATTATACCTGGTAAAGACACTCATGAAAGAACAGGTCCAGAACTGCTTCAGCAAGTGGCAGCAATGACGGCATGTGTGTTCCAAGTGAGGCAGGAGATTTTGAAAGGTATTAATTTCAACATGTTTTATATTATAATAAATATTGTTGAATTTAAGCATTCACCACATGTTTATGTTAAAGAAAAAACAATAAAAAGACACAGAATTTCAAAACGAGATAATAGGAAATTAAAAATGGTTAATAAGGATAAACTCAAGGTTTTTATAGGTAAATGGATGCAACTAGAGACCGTACTCCTAAGTGAAATAAATCAAACTTGCATGTGTAAACATATTGTCTCCCTAGTGCAAGAAACTGAAAAAATAAATAAGAACCAAAATCTACAATAGATGTGAAAGGGAAATAAACTGCTCACAATGTATTTTGAACACACCTCCTATTCATTTACTTTTTTCTTCAGTGGATATGGATTAAGTGCATGTTTTGCACCAGCCTTAGATTTAAGTCCTGGGTAAAAACATGTGAACCAAAGAGACCATGTGGCTTGGGATGCCCTTTGGAAGGGCCACTGACCCACCTCTTTGAGTCTGCTTTGAAAGACTTCACTTTCATTTCCACTAACCTGGTTGCAGTGGGTGAAAAGGCCCTTGATATCACATTGCTCGGGACATGATGGTGGCCACGAGCTTTGCATGTCATCTGGAAACCATGGGAAATACAGGCCAAGCCACATGGTTCTCACATGTAAGATTTCATAATTTAGACACTGAGTTTTGCTCATAAAGCACTGATTTACCATGTGTGTGTGTGCATGCGTGCATTGGTACATCATACCTGTATCGTGCTCGTATTGGTACATCCTACCAGCTGAGAGTTATTACCTTAGTTTCTATAAATTAATGCTAAATACAAGCATTGCTCTAAGTTTATTACCAGTTCTTTTGCTTAATTATCTAAGTAACCGAGGGCTAATATTATTATCCCTTTACATAATTTTGCAGAAAGTCTTCAAAACACAGTGTATTACAATTTTTCAACCACTTCTATTAATATTGCTCAATTACACAGTAGAGTATAAGCAAAAGCTCAAGAAGATACCCCAGGTGTAATAAATGAGATAGGACAAATATGCACAAATCCAGTCAGCACCCCAAGGCTGGAGATAGGTTGGTTTTGCAGCCAGAGGGCTCCTCTGCAGTGGATGTCTGCTCCTTTTACATTTCAGTCTGCGCCTGCTTCTCTTCCCTTCTTTTTCCTCTCCAAATCTGTCCCTAAATCTAAAATGGAATAATATCCTTGCACCAGCAATGCAGGCAAGATAAAGTAAATCACTCCTGCAAAGCACAAGGAGCTGCTTTTATGCAGAAAGTCTGTATAAATACTGGCTCTAATTATAACATTAATATGGCTGGGATCATAGGCAGAGACAACCGACATATGGCAAAAGTTGCAGGCCCCAGAACTGCAAATGAGAAATGCTTTCCGAAAGAGAGAGGTTGCCCAGGGAAACCAGGCTGCCCTGCAGGGCCCACAGCCACAGCCAGAGCAGGGTGGCCAGGCTGGAGAGGGGAGCAAGAGGAAGCTCCCCAGGACAGGCGCCATCTGGGTGGGAAGCTGCAGCCGGGACTCTGCTCGGTCATCTGTCACATGTGAGGCTGTAGCCTCTGTGCTCGGCACAGGGGGCACGCAGGATGGGGTCTCAGCACTGAGGCATTTAGAGACATTTAAAGGAGATGTGCAGGTGAGCACAGCTCAGTGGCCAGCATGCACGGTGGACAAGGCTGTTCTCTGGAAGGAGCACCGGTGGGTCTCAACCATAGCAAGTCTAAGGAGGAAGGAGCAAATCGGGAGGAGGGGAGACTCTGAGTCCAACTTTGTCCTTTTCAGGGTGCAAGGGAAGCTGGGAACCCTTAAGTAAGGAAGTGTCCAACTTGGGATGTGAGTGCATGGTCACCCAAGTCAGCCGCATCATCCCCAGGCTTCCTCCATCTCTAGGTCTTCCTGACCATGTGGTAGGTCTCAGCAGGAGATGCCTCTGAGTTCCTAACTGGAGCCTCGCAGGAGGCCCTGGGAGAGGATGTTCCATTGGCCACTCATCCCAGCTGGGTGTGGTAGTCTAGGGATCAGAGGGGGCCAAGTCCAGGGGTATATCCCCCTTGGCTTCCTGTAGGACTGAACCCTTGGGCACCCTTCAGGCCAAAGACCCATCTGTCAGAAATAACACTTCTTATTGAAACAGTGAAATTCCATTTGGTGACTTTTGAGAGAGAGAAAAATCAAGTTTAAATGTTAATATTTAGAGTTGGAAAGATAGGAGGAAATCCATGCTTTTATGCATTTTAGAAGGGACTAAAATCATGTGGCTTTTCTGGAAAGCAAATAGAATGTGTGTGTATGTGTGTAGTGTTGCATGCACACATGCCCTTGTGTACATATTTTGAGAATGTACCTATTTTAACCAAATAGTTCTTCTCCTAGTCACCAAGGACAGGGAAGGATACAAAGATCCTAAGTGATATGCATAGTACACTGTTATAGGTCACCTTTTCTGAGCCCTAGAAGAACCATTAAACATGTTGCATTATGGTCTCCACAGAGCAGGTCGCCTAGACTTATCTTAAGTCATTTGGTTGAAATGTGTTGCTAAAATGTTATGCGGTGGTGAGGGAATACAGACTGCAAGTCTTCGAGAATGTCTATCTGAGACAAAAATCCCATAAAACAGGATTTTTATACCACAGTCCTACAATTGTCAGATTGCCTTGGAGTTTGATTCTGTTTGTATTTTTCTCAATTTCCAAATTTCTACAATGAGCCTGTGCTATTAAGAAGTCATTTCAGGAAGCATTATGAGGCAAAGACGGTTAGAAACTCCCCAAAGGCTGTAGACTGGTCCCAGGTGGAGATGGAGAGCAGGTATTTGGGGTAAAATTGGGTGAGCTCAGAGAGGGGCCAAGCTCTGTCTTGGGATCCCTTCTGCCCCAGTGGACCACACATTGATTTCTTCAATATCCCTTTACTAGGTACCTACTTTGTGTCTGATAATAGTAAATTATGTCTCCTCTTTGCACTAAATAAACCAAGATGTTGTACCTGGTCAGTACCATATAAGACCCACAAATGGAGAACTACGGCTGCCATTCCTTCTCTATGCCTGTGGCACTAGGGATTGAATTCAGGGCCTTCACCCTGAGCTACATCCTGGTCCTTTCTATAAATTTCAAGGCTGGATCTTGTCAACTTGCTAAATTGCCTGTCCTGCATTCAAACTTGTAATTCTCCTGCCTCAGCTTCTTAGAATACTGGTGTCACAGGTTTGCCCCGTGATCATACCCAGCTTGTTTAACATTTTAATCACTTTGGTCAGGAAATAACTTCCTACCTTCGCTTTGATCGCTTACCTTCTTCTAAAACCGGACCTGCCTATGGGGCAAGCTATTTCTATAGGGAAATTAGAGACTTCTTCCTTTATTTCCTTTATGTGCCTCTGTTTACCCTTCCCTTCCTTAAGTGTGTGCGTGTGCGCACGCGCACACACACACACAGAGCATAGCACAGCCGTCCTGAGCTGACAAGCTCTCTGGCTAAGCTCCCTCAGCCCTCAGCTGCTGTTTATTTCTTCGCCTCCTCATTTGGCTCCTGGGAGGATGTTTCAGCAGACTTTTTAGAGAAAAAGAAAAAATACAATAGCTCATTAAGCTAATGACCCTTAGCCAGGCTGGCGGCAACTGAACACAGGCAGGCACAATTGTAAGGATTTCTACTGCATGATTTCCTACATGCAGAGTTCGGTATTTTCTTCTCTCCTTTTATTCCTCTAAGGAATGTAGAGAAGGCACTCTACCTGCATTTTGGGGAGGAGTTTTAAGCTTCAGCTGAGAAGCAATCACCCTGCAAATAAATCACATTCAAGCAATTGATAATGTTAATGAGAATGGAGATACACAGAGCCCGCCTACGTGTGAAAGCTTCTAAGAGCAGAAACCACGCGCTCAATCCTGTAAAAATGGAAAGGGAGCCCTGGTGGTGCTGCTTCTAGAAAACTGGGTTTGGAGAAAGAGAGGGATGTGGTCCAAAGCAAACTTCCAGGAAAGACTCAGGTGGATGGAACCTTTAGGTCTTGATCAGAAGTGTTTCTCCTAAAACCACTGTGGCCTAACCGTGTATCTGCCCCACAAGTATTTCAGGAAAGTTTATGTCTATGTTTATTATCTTAATCATTTTCCAGTTGCTGAAACAAAATACAATGTAAAGAAGAAAAGGGTTTTTTTGGCTTATGGTTTCCAGTGGGTTCAGTCCCTGGTAAGCTGATTTCAATGCAGAGACATCATTGTGGAAGGCTGTGGCAGAGGAAACCTGCTCACCACATATCAGCCAAAAAGCAGATAAAGAAGGAAGGAGCCAGGGACAGGGATGCACCCTTCCATGTCACATCCCAGTGACCACCTTCAACCAGGCTCTGTCTCCTACGACACATTCAGCCATGAATTCATTCTTGGATGAATCCACTGATGAGCATAGTGCCCCAATGGCCCAATCACCTTCCACAAAAGACTTCTGAGAGACACTTTAGTTCTATACTCTAACAGTAATTTTTCAGAGACTGGTGCTCTGTTTCCTGCTAGTCCCTCTATGATCCCCTGCTTGGCTCCTTCTGGAGTTTTCATTTCTTGACCCCCATTTCCTTATCCAAACTAAATAAAGCTGCTAGGAACCAAAAGGAAGACAATTTATGAGACTTTGAGCAGCATGGGGTCATTTTATGATGCCCACACCCCCTCTCTCCCTGGGTACTCTTTATGCTTGTGGCTGGGGTGATGAACAGGGCTCTCTATGACCTGCGAAATCTTGCCAGCTACAGAAATCCAGACACATTCTCTTTTCTTCTTCATTATTCAGGAAATTTGAAAGAATTAAAAAAGATTTATTTTTTTAAAGTGGATGAAAAATTAACACACTCTAAGCAAAGCTTTGGAGCATGTGAAAAGGCAGGAGAAGGTAGCATATACATGTTCACACACAGCACACACATCTTTGTTTCCCTGGAATTGCACATTTGCTTGCAAGCATCCTGTCAGAAAAACCAAATATGGGAAGCACATTCATTACTTTAATCATTTTCTGGCTAATAATGATTATGACTATTAATTGAATGCCATGCTACCAGCTAGGGTATGTTTAAGCACTTTGTATTGTCTCGACTAATTTGTTCTGTTTTTTCAAGCTCATTTATTCTTAAGGATACCCAACTGGAGAGAGAGGGGGAATCAGAAGGAGGAGCAGGTAAACAGGTAGAGGAGGAGGACAAGGAGGAGAAAGAGAAGAAGAGGGGAGGGAGAGGAGAGGAGAGGAAAAAATAAGAGAGGAAAGAAGAGGAGAAGAGAGGAGAGGAGAGGAGGGGAGAAGAGAGGAGAGGGATACTACTCATGCCACTTGCTAAGTGAGGACACTGAGGCAGAGTCAGTTAAGTGACTTATTCAAGGACCTGCAGTACTAAAGAGATGTCATTGGCATTTCCAATTAGGCAGTCTGACTCTAGAGATGAATTCTACTTGCTGAGAAAAATGTCTAAAGATAATCCTTTCCCCAGAAATGTCACTTCCTTAGGATAAGCAGCACATTTCCCCACATACGAATCTGTTAAAGTCAAACATGCATCATCTCATGGACAAAAAGAAATTCCATAGCACACTATGACCTGCACACCATCCCCTTAACACTGTCCGTCCTGTTGCCCTTTATGGAAAGCCAAGATTACACCAGTGTTCATTTACTGTATTTTGTGGGTACAGTTGGACATGCCTTAGTGTTTAAAATAATTCTAGATATGAAAGTCAGTGGATAAATTCTCCAGGAAAACATAAACAAACACTTCAGAAATTTCAACAAATTATCGAACTTTCTCTCATTGGTTATCTTGGTGGGCACTGTGCGAAATCTTTGGAAAGCCAGAGTGACTGTGGGAAGGGAAGCTTGTAGCTTCTCATCCTGACAGTAAGTGGACAGCCTTGCTACCCAGAGATCCTGCCCTTCGGTGACAAATTCTATGTCACAATCAAACATAACCTTGGCCTGACAAAGCCATATGAAGGAATGCACCACACTCCCTTAAAACAGTGTGTTAAAGGCAAATCAGATTTGTAAGCCATTCACCATCTGCTTTGGCTGAGAACTAATAAAAAATACTTACTTCTTGGGAGGTGTGGCAACAACCGAAGTCTCATAAATACTAAAAATTATACAATCCATTGTACTGTAATGGCTTGTGCCTGGAATCCTAGCACTCCGGGATGCTGAGGTGCGAAGATTGAGAATTTGAGTCCAGTGTAAGGGATTTACTGATACAGTGAGACCCTGTCTCAAAATGAAAAAAAAAAAATTTAAAAATATCTGAGGCTATAGCTCAGTGCAAAGCCACTAGATACCATCCCCAATACCAAAAAATTAAAAATAAAATAAAATACAAAAAGTATCATCAACTGTGATCTTTAATGCATGGATGAGTCACATACAAATATTTTTATCCTCTTTATTCTTCCCAAATATCAAATACCCAAGTTATTTCTGAAGTACTTTGCCCTTTGTCAAATGGTTTCTGGTGCGCTCTTGGCTCGTGTGTTCCTACATCACTTTGGGAGTCTAGTGAATCAAAGCTAGTGACTCCAGTGAGCAGCTCCCATCTTTGCACTCACAAAGTCAACAGCATCAGTAATAGAGTCCTACATGCAGTAGATATCCTATGAGTGCACTAGGAGTATTAGCAAATAGCTTTAGCATTGAGCTGGCTGCTCAAGACAGAAACCCTGGGATGATATTTGTTTCCAGCATTCTTTCAATCTCCAAACCACCCAGTCTATCAAAAAAAGCACAGTCATAGGAGCAGTAAGTATAACTTTTTACAATCCAAGAGGCAAAACTATGTCTTGCAGAATTTTCTCAGAAAATAAAACTGAAGCAAACTTCTAAAAACTACCATTTTGACTATTGTGAAATTATTAAAGCTAGATGAAAATACACAAACACATGCACTAGTTTTTCCTCAAATCCATTCAGAAATATGATAGAAAACTTTAAAAAGATCCCTTCACTACAATGGCCACATCTCATAGTATTTATGCGTGTACTTTTTGGATTATGGGGATGATATCTTGGTACCTCATCCATAATTGATGTCAGTAAATAGATTTTGGAAAGAATACATAAATGACTAAGTGAGTTTATTACTATAAACTCAGTGTAATGTGCACCCTAGTACCAAGCAGTTTTTAAAAATAGTATTTCCCTGTCTGTATCTAAAATATTTTACCATGAGGTGCTGGATATTTTGGTTGTTTAAATTTTATTGTCAATGGTAACACTGAAGTGAGTCCGCACAACCAGATTTCATGTGGTCATTCCTATTTGCTACTAGAGTTAATTTCTAGAGAAGATGAAACAGTTCAGACAGGTGAACCATAGCATGAGGTTTCCTGGAGTTCCAGCACCCTCAAACACAGGGGCCCATTCTCCTTGCACAGCCAAGGTCGGCAATGAAGACCTAGGGACCAAGGAAAGATGGGAAGTAGCTGTGGCTGTAATGGTCCCAGGTCCTCTTCCTGGACCACTGTATGCATGACGGTGTTTCACAACTGACAGAACTCCAAGAACGCTCCACAGGAAGTTACAGAGCAAAAACAGTGTGTGCAGAAATGCATGCCCATTGGTCACTGGTGGAATATATCACTTCCAGCTGATAAGTGCCTTCGTGGAACATGTATTGTATGTAAGACGCTATGTCTGTTCCTCTGTGAGTAAAATATAACTATAAAACACCCTCTCTGCTCTTTGTCTCTTTTTGGGCAACTACAATCTAACTGATTAATCAAAATATACCCATGAGTAAATTAACCATCTCAGTATTTTTCTATGCTGGCAAGATAAAATCACTTTGGGAGCATAAAAGAAAAACAGAAACAAAAACAAAACAAAAATCCCACTTCTCACCTGAGGCCAATTAAATCGGAATTGCTAGAGGTGAGGCCCCAAGTTCAGGCCTTAAAGTTCTCTGGGTGATTGTAATGTGCAGCTGGGGTTGAGCGTGCCCCCGTCCTGCCGGGGGGCATCTGCTGAACACCAGAAGTGCTGGCTCCTCATGAATGCCAGGGTCTCCAGTGGGGTGAGGCCATGGGGAAGGCTTTATGGTGGCAATGACCTGACTTGGATCTCAGAAGATATGTAAGTTGGCCTCCATGCAGGCACAACGCTACGCATTACTGGCAAAGAGAACGGCTGCCACGAAAGTAGGTCGGAGGGATGAGAGCAGATGTTGCTGCAGGCAGGAGGGCTGGAAAAGGAAAGACGTCCAACCAAGAGAGCTGAGGAAAAATGAAGAGAGACAGAGCGGGGCACCCTTTGACTTGCCATGGTGGAGCTTCTAAACTGGTAAGCTGCGGCCCCCATCCGAATGATAAACATGTTTGTTTATCCCCCACCACCATTTTTCATTTGAGGAAACATTTTTAAAAAATCCAGGCATTTACTCATAAAAAGTCAGACTGGCCCACGCTGGGACTGTGTCTTCTCATGGCCACAGCTGGCCACAGCCAGCTGGAGCTGTGTCTGCAGGGCAGGCGTACACTCCCGGATCTCTCCCCCTCTCGTGCTGTATGCGTGCTGGGCACATGTGTCACCTACCTGCTCCTGGAGACAGCTGCGTGTGTCATTTCTAACCACATGGCACGGTCTCAGGGGGGAGGCAGTGTACTGAAGAGAGAGGAAAACACCACTGCAGGCCCCTGCAATCTTTGCACTTGCTCAGCCAGATGACCTTGGACAACGTTCTTCACCTTCTCATCCTTAGGATGGCGATCTGCAGACAGGGAGGCTGGAGATGCATTCTCTGCAAAAGGTTCTAGACACGGTGGAGCTTTGACTGCCGTGGCGTGGCTCAATTCCACCAGCACCTTGTGTATGTGTAACAGAAAGGTCAGGGTCCTAATGGGGAGGGAGCTGAGGACTCTAAACTCCAGCTCTTCACTGTTAAAAACAGGAAGAAAAAAACAAAGAAAGAGAAAATCAAATAATCAAGGACGGAACAGTGCATGGGCCAGTGCACAGTCATACAAACCCTCTTATTTATTCTCTACATGTCTGAAAGCCATAAATAGCTCACCTGTTACAACACACAAAGAAATCAGCTGCCTCTTTAGGGTCCTAACATATACACCTGAAGCTTCAGGTTTATGAAGTATTTAAGCACCCCAAAGACTGTGAAATGCTTGCTTGTGCTGGAGCTACCTAGGCACCAGTCTTCTGGCTTCTTGTTTGTCTAACACCATGGTACTTGGAGTTCGAGCTGTCTGGAGCTCAACAGAACTATGGTTTCATAGCACAAGCCTACGCATTGAACGACCTTATTTACTGGCTTGCAAGTGAGTGCCACAGACAAATAATCAGCAAAATTAACACCAAAAGTGCCTTAAAAATACAGCCAGTGGTGAGCAGCCATCAGAGCTCTCTGCAAACCCAGACCTAGCTTTAGAGGGAAGAAAAGTAAGGCTCAAGAGCTGTCCCAATGGGAGGAAAGTTTCCTTTTCAGTGTCTCATGCCACAACTCTCACACCCTACCTGGCAGCAGGAACACCTGCAGGGCTTGTTAAGACCCAGACTGTTCAGCCCCATCCTGTGTTTCTATTTCAGTTTGAGTAGTTTTTAAGAATTTACATTTCTGCACGCCACCCTGGTGCTACTGATGTAATCTGTCCAGGAACCACTGCTTTCTGTAGTGTTGAAACCACACAAAGCTAGGAAGGGGCCTCTGTGTGAGCAGCTCACCCCAAGACCATTGGTGTCGCCAGACGTCGGTAGTGAAGAATGATTCGCATCAGTAGCGCGTGAAATTGGGAAAGTCAGACAAAGATACTCAGCAACAATCAGCTCTTCTATACGGTGCTTTCCTCGCTTGTGGGTCCAATCCTTTCTCAAATGTCTCAGATATGAACTTCTTTCTCAAAGGAAGGTTTCTCAAGCTGTCGTCTCTCGCATGGGAACACGTTTCAAATCTTCCAATTTGGAATGAGTCTTTCCCATCATGAACAGCCATAGCAAATACAAGCACTTCTTATACTGCCCATCTCTTCCTGTCCTGGCTTATTGGTAACTGCATACACACATTGTATTTATTATATCTCTTCCCTTCCATGCCCAGAAATTGCTGAATAATTAACTCTGGGATAATTACAAGGTACAGAAAAGCATCAAGCAAACTTTGCTTCATATGCCTGGAAAAAAAGAATTGCTGACTTAAACTGTGACTGAATATTGACATCACATATTCAAATACATGTATACAACACCCATGTAAATGGAGAAATTTAGATGGTGCTTAACTTCCTAAATGGATCCTGTATGTTGTGTATTTATACAAGCCCTGAGATGTGCACCGTGTGTGTGTGCATGTATATGTGCAAATTCTTGTTTCCATCTTTCAATGTAAGTTTTGTTTTATGTCCCTAGATATTAAGTCTGTTTGGCGTGATTCTTATAGACAGCATAAAAGGATATTATTGCAATGCTGTCTCTAATAACCTGGACACTATCCAGCACATTAACATCATAGAACCAGATTCTTCTGTCTAATGAAGTTTGAAGATAATTTAGCTGAACCTTAGGCAGGGTACAAAGAACTTCTCTAGACCATGAAGGCAAAAATGGCACATACTTTAAATAATCTCATCTCCTGCTATTTTTAGTATTCACCATCAATTAGTGTTGCTGCTGCATTTCTGGACGTGTACTTGAATTATCTGTAGCAGACACATATTGGAAAATATGATCCATCACCACTGTGGTTGGTGTTATGGACTCAATCCCATGTAACCACCATGTTTATTTCTCTGTTTTCATGCCTTTATGGGTATATGGTTTGCAAGTGTCAGGGCTAGAAACTAAAAATGAAACATTTTTGTGAGCAATTCTAATTGCACATTATGTTAGCAGCTCACTTAACTAATGCAAAGCCATACAAAATCATTTAATGAATAATAATTATTAGGATCACTTGTCTACTATTAAAGGCAATTCATGACTTTCTTTTGCCACCAAGACTGATAACCGCGGGGGAGTGAAAGGAAAATGAGGAACTGTGATCAGGTTGATTGTTTGCTAACTGCTTAAGGTTTTCTGCTTAAGTTGGGGTCCCCTGTAGTAGCACCCTGAGAGCAAGAAAACCACTTTCATTCCAGGAGGTTCTTTCCTGCTTGGAGCTGGGAAGCCTTTGGGTAGCACTGCATCCCACTTACCCTGTAACCGAGCACTTCGCACATGCATAACAGGCCTTAATATGTATTCGTAACATTGAATTTAAAACTCAATCTCCTAAACTTCTGATACATCAAAATGATGTATATTAAGAGTGGCATCATCTCATAAGATTTAAATTCTGATGTCACTTTGTTTATTTAATTAACTATTCAGTTGGCTGTTTAGTTATTTTTGTGGCTTTCCTAAATCTTTTGAGTACAGAAGAGATGAAGCATGTTTGATATCAGAGCAAAGAAAGACATTTTTCTGCAATCCACGATCCCCTTTCTATATTATGCTGGATTATCCAGACAGTGCCATATTTGCTATGTTCTCAAGCAAGGCTAGGAGTCTCTTTTCAAAATGTGTTGTCAAGGCTGAGTTACACTGCAGAATTCCTTGCATCCCCAAAATATAGCTGACGGCGTGTTTGAAGCAGTCCCCTTTGTCGCACTAGAGTTACTCACTTTTCATTATCTAGTATTTTAGGAGCAATTATCTTTTAATATGATTCTAAAATTATTCTCAAAGCTAAAGTAAATGCTGGTGCATTAGCCATTTTATTTCTTTATAGTGTTCCTCAACTAATAGCTGCAAAGCCACCAACAAAATTTGAATGAAAATGGCAGAAAAAGAATCATTATCCAAAGCTGTGCTTTTTTTTCCTCTCAATCGCCCATACGTAGCCACATTAATTTAAAATTACGAGCTAGAGATAGAAATCCTGTGAAATGGTTCACCAAGGCTTTGTTGATCGTTCAACTTCAACTCCAGCTTTTATTTTTGTATTTGTTTAGCAATTAATTCCACAGCTAACACTCAGTGGCAGGTGTCATTCAAATGGCAGAAGCTTATTGGGTAGATAAAGGATAAAATCAAGTAGTCATTCTACTAATCCCTTTACAAGAAAACAGCTTTCTGCATAAAAAGTAGAACTTATGTGGCCATTAGCAGATGCTACATCAAGCGACCAAAAATATACACATTTAAATTCTTAAGCACAATCTATGAACACTACACAGATGGTTTCCAAGAAACTGTACCTAAATTGATTACGATAAAAATGATCTGCTGCAATTGTTTCTGTCAAAAGGGAGAACAGAATTTGTCCCAATGTGTCGCTCTGCCCACTCATGCGGAGAACCCAGCTGCTGAGACAGATGTTGCTCTAAGCACTTTATTTTAGGGTCATTAAAATGGTTACAGGGGTTAGTCATTCACTGTTTTATAAATTGTGCTTACTAGCTGAGCTCAACAGATGCTAGGAAACTTCTTCGTAGTTGATCAGAAACAAAGTTCCCCCCTCTGCCTTGTCCTTAGATGCAAAAATTAGGAATGAATGGGAATGAGTAGTGTAACAAAGAAGTATGTGAACACGCAGGCACCAAGATTGTGGGAAAGTGTCTTGCTCACCTAGCTCTCTTACTAATGCGGGTGTCCACCAAAGTGCCTCCCCCAAGTGCAACGGTATCTTGTACGCTTGCAAGGAAAACTGGGATTTTAGGCTATCAGTGTATAATGGCGTGATTTAAACTGACCCAAGCTTGAACCACTGACTGACAGCCATCACCAGACAGTAACACAGTTCTTCCTGTGGCTCTCAGAACCCTCCTCTTTGGTAGGGTGTTTCTAAGCCTTCTCAAGATCACAGACCAGGTACTTATCACCAACCAGGGTACCTCACTCATCTTTGCTTTTGTGTCACAGAATATGGAGATGACAGCTTAAATAGCAACAAAAGCCCCCCCCCCAAATGGTTTAAGTTCTAAGGGCTTCATTTGCTGAACTCCAACCAAGAGGCTGTACATTTTGAACATATAAAATCATCCATACCAGCCCACTGAAATGGTAGGCATATGTGTGGTTGTGGAAAGTCACTGTCCATCCATCAATGTAGATGATCATTGCAATGGTCGCAGTGGTCCTACTACGATCTTTAGAGAACTGTAACACCAAAGAAAATTCAGTGGGATACAGGGACACACTACTCTTCTGTGGTATAAGAAAATCGGAAATACGAAAGTTACAACTTGCTCGAGACCCAAGACCAGCAAGGAGAGGACAGACCAGCAGAGAGGAGACCATGGGAACTGGGTTAGGTGCGATTCCAGAGAGAGGGAGTTCTAAAGCCCATGGAAGTGGAAGGCATTGTGAAGCGAAGCTCAGTTTCCAGGAAAGAAAGGCAGGCAAGGATTTAGGGTACTAAAAAAAGACTCAAGACTCTGCAAAGAGTTAAACCGAACAAATAAGAATTCTAGATTTACAGCCAAAGCAGGTCAGCAGTTTGTGGAGCCTGAGACTTGGATGTGTAATTCAGGCTGGGAGACCCATGAGGAAAAGGGGTACGATTTTGTATGTTCAAAATGTAAAACTTCTTGGTTGGAGTTCAGCTCATGAACACCTTAGAACTTAAACTGATTTTTTTTTTTAAAAAATTTGCTTGTGCTTTTGATCTCTTAATAGAATTAAATATACCTTTTCCCAACTAAATATTGTGTGGTTCACTTAATACTGCTGGGGAAAGGAGGTGATGTATTTGTATGATAATGCAGTTGTTCTCCAATCTCAGCCTCCAGAGCAGTCGCATCGGACTCACAGGGATGCCCCTGTTCTCACCCATGGCCCCCAAGTTAGTCACCCACATGTGGGCCCCACGGTTGGACCCCACAAAGCCTCTCAGGGGACCTGTGCACCCCAAGGATTGAGCAGCTGCTGTAAGGGACCTGCCGATCCTAGAGTTAGATGAATTCAAGTGACCTGTATCATCAGCTGAAGATAGGAATTAAAGACGCAGAGCACTGACAGGAAGAGGAAATAAAAAAGAACCATTCGTAAATGATACAGAAAAAACACTTTGATCCAAAATGGAGACCCTTTGGTCCTCAGAGCCCCCATATAGGAATCCTTGACTGCTGTCTTCCTATGCAATCCTCCTTATTCTGCCCTTTCCTGAACTCGACGCAGGGCAGTAGCCAAGTGGCCCCCTGCTCCCGTCCTGAGTCTGTGGCTCAGCTCCTGCCTGCCTCTTGCCCACGTCCACACTAATGCTGCAAGAGACACACGGATCAGGTTATAAAGGAAAAGGAATCTCAGGCACTCCACTCTCAAGCAGAACCGAGCACAGGGCTACATGAAGACCTCCAAGAGAGAGGCTGAGGTATACAGAGCAGATGCTGGGTTTGTGAGCCATGGGAAAGAAAAGTTCATGAGCCAGAGTCTACAACGGAGCTCCAGACGAGTCTCCTCTACCTCATGGCCTGCAATCCTTTCTCCTTTGTTTTCTTTGGTTCTGGTTTTCTTTGGTGGCAGGGAATGGACAGAGGGAATCCTGCTCCTTAGAAAGGCAGGTCCAAAGGCCCACAAGGGAGGGTCCACAAGAATCCAAGTTTATGAGCAGTTGGGCAACCTGCAAATGATTTCACCTGATGCAACTGACAGTGAAGATTGTGCAAAGTCTAGGATTTATGGGTAAGCACCCTTTAGCTTGAGAAATCCTCCTGGCTGTGGTACAGTGTGACCCCAGGGTAGGCTGATGTGGGAATTTTTGTCCTAGTGAGCTGCTGCCCAGATAGTCTGAGGCCTGTCAGTGTCTCCAGATGCTGGTGGTGTATTCGAGTCTTATAGGTGTGCAAGTTTGCGGCTGGCTTTCTCTCGCACCAGGATGACCCGATGAAAAACAGGAATAATCAGAAGAAAATCCTCCCAAGTGCTGGGTTTTCTCTGAGGCCCCACTGAGTCCTTCCCAAAGCTGGTGTATGATTGAGCAGGGGTCCACTATCTATATTTACCAGATGTATGGGAATGCCTTATAACATCTCTGCATGGAGTTGCTTCCTGTTTACTCGTGATACCTCTTCTCCAATGTGGGAAACATTCCATTAATTCACTTTAGCCAAGAGCTGGCCTGTTGGGAGTGCTTACTCCCCAGGTAACCACCAAGGCATGATGATTTGTTGCATATTAGATGTTCCCATTGCAGATCTTACCCTTCCTTTAAAATTCTCTATGAGAAGCCTCTTCTGCCATTGTCTAAGTAAATGCAGTACAGTTGTTGGGCGACCCTTTCTCCCCTCCAGAGAGGGAGCTCCACCCGACCTCAGCTTTCTGCATCTTGACTCTTGTCTTTGTCTCTTCATCCTCCAGTACTGGGTACAGCACAAGCCACTGGCCTGGTGACAGGAGTTGGTTACACGTTGGTAAAATAGAGATGTAGTCAATCAGTCCCGGAGTTTATGATCAAATCAATGAAATAATGAATCCAAAGACTGATAAAAGCCTTGTAAAATTCCACACCAATACTCAGTTTTATCATTATTATCTTTATTGTTTGATAAAATAGTTATGATTGACTCAGTGCATAATCACATCATATAATCATAGTGAGTATGATTGAAATTCAAGTGCAACTATTTTGTGAAATCAAAACAACAACAATAGCAACAACCCAGGCTTGATCATTTTCACTCTGATTTGGAGTAGAGAGTCTGTGGGGTTGCTTAGAATACACATGCTGGCCTTAAGCAAACCTCAGAGAGGGACTCCTGAGGGTGCCTTGCAGCCTGGAGACAGCAGGAAGTGGAATTATCCAGGATGTGGGTGGGTTGCCCATGACAGGAGTCAGACCACTTCTACAAACGCAGAGGAGACAGCAGGGCTGTGGTTACACAGCTGTAGTTAATGATTCTCCACTGGAATGTAGCTGGCGCTAATTATTTTTTTACTTTTATTACTACGTGTTTGCAGGACATAATGATTGCACTCATCGTGGGGAGTTGGTGCGTGCACCTAAACTTCTAAATTCTTTTTCTGTCCTCTTTCCCTCCTCTCCCCCCACCTCCATCTCTTGGTCTCCCTCCCTTTACAAAAGATTTACATCCCTGTTTCTTATTATCTTTTATTTCACTCTTTTGTTTATTTATATTTTGGTTTCCACATATAAATCATGTGATATTTCCACTTGTGTGTCTGATTTCTTTTATTTAACAATATAGTCTCAAGGTGCATCCATTTTCCTACCGACTCAAATGCTTCTTTGTAGCAAACTAGAAATCCACTATGTATAAATACCACATTTTCTTTATTCATTCATCTGTTAATGGACATGTAGGCTGCTTCCATGATTTAACTAGTGTGAATTGTGCTGCTGTAACCGAGGGTATGCAAGCATCACTGCGATGTGATGTCTTAAACTATTATTAAAGAACATTTCTGTGAAAAAACCAAATTTTATCTAAGGGATTCATCTAGCTTTCCTGAAGACTTTGCTATATGAATTCTTCACGGGAACACTGGTTTATCCATCCATGGCATAACGGTGAGTGTCTTCCTGCCACTGAAGCTGTGTTTGACGATATCGAAGTACCGAGGAGAGAATGATTAACTGCGGGTACCTCCCAGAATCTGCGTCTCATTGAGACACACTTCACTGGTCGCTAACTCCACCTTCTACACTGTACCGGAAGAGAAAGCAAGTATGTGTGTGGAAATAAAATTCACCTGTTTTCAAGCTCTTGAGTATTGAGATAAGATACAAAAAACATTATTAGTGTGATGTTGCCCACAAACAAGCTTGCCTGGGAACACTGTCTAGGAGCGATGTCTTAGTGTGTGTCTTAACCTTACCCTGGACTTCAGCTTGACCTGGCTAGTGTCCTCTCCACATGCCTCTGTCTACAGATGTAAAGTCTACAGCGTTTTATCACAAATATCCATGCTGCAGCTGGTAACACACATAGTGAGACCCTCCTATACATTTATTTTCTACCCTCAAATAAAGATTCCAATTTCCCCATTTTGCAAACTCTGCTAGGACTGACATGATATTAAAGAAAACTTATCTTGAAACAGAAAAAAAAATTAGACCAAAAATGACAAAAATACAAGATCAAAATCTCTTTGTCTTTATGATAGGGAGGGGACTTTCCTCCTCTGTTTATTTTTGGTTCCTCCAGCCTTGAAGAATTGTTTCTGTGCATTACAATCTTGTTGAATCCTGGACTCTTCACACAGTTGATTCGGTTCTTCACAGTTTACTCTACACTTTCATATATATTAAATCACTGTACTGCACAATATTTTTTGTGAAGATTTGGAAGTAGTAGGAAAATGTAAACCTCTCCCTGCTATTATGGAGGCTTGCTGAACCTAATTGACTTTCTGGAGTTTGAATTTCTCCATAAACTAAGGAAGCTGGATTCATGAAGGGAATAATTCCATGTTGGATTGAGGAGTTACTTTTATGGTTTACTTGAAAAGATGATACTGTCATAAGATGAAGTATCTTGGGTAAATTCTTGGGCAGGGGATGCATATAAGGTCACTTACAGACTATGAGGATGTCAGTGGCCGTAGAGTTTGTGAGCACTGATTGTCACAGAGCTCATCTGCTGCTCCTCACCGTGCAAATACCACGCTCTCCTCTGACCTCCATTTCAACTTTGCAAACAGCCTGCATATGGGCCTCGTGTGCTACCTCCCCACTGCATTCCCAATTCCTCAAAGGCAGCCAGTGAACTTTACTGAGCTCTGTGTGGGCTCCCATACATATATCAAGCGCAGTGTGCCCTCTGCAGTAGGTGCTCAATCAGCAGTGAGTGAATGGGAATCAGAGAAGATAATTGCAGTCTTTACTTTGGGGGAAACCATGGGGCCATGATGCAGAAGCTTAGGGTAACAAACTGATGCACAGAGGTGGCAGATGGTGATGAAGTTAAGCTTCAATGTGTGACCCATATTCAGGAAATATGGTGGCATAAGGGCATTGCATGCAGAATGTTTGCTCTTTGAAACTGTGCTAAACAGACATAAAAAGTATGTAGTCCGATTTATCAGCCAGTGTGCCACACAAGGCACTTCTGGGATGAAGTTCCCAGAAAGTGTCCTGTGTATCCCAAATTGAAAGGACTAAGTAGTATTTGTGGAAGAGACCCTGTAATCAGGGTCTTCTTTCTCTTGTATCAAGAAGGTTAAACACTCTTAGTTTAATGCAAATATTACTTTTCATAAAAAATTATTGAATACTCCATGTTATACTTTTAATTGATCTGGGCTTCATGTGGAAAACTGATGGAAAGAGGTCAACACTGGGTTTGACAAGACCCTTAAAAGCTACTGCTGTTGGTAATGACACTAATGATGGGGATGGGGCCAGTGTGGGGATATTGGCGAGGTTCGGAAGGGAACACACAGGAAGTGACAGCTGAGTTATCTGGGGCCAAGAAAGAAGGTGGCATCTGTGGAATCTCAGCCTGGGAGACTGGATGCATGGATACAGTTCCTCTTCAAATGAGAAGATGAATTGGAAGGGCACAAAGAGTGAGGTCAAGGATCATTCTGCATACACTATTTCTGAGTGTGGACTTGCAAATTGGATTTTAGGGCAACATTCTGGGCTAGATTTACATGTCTAAATGTCTTTAGCATACAGATAGTATTTTGTACATGGGTTCAGTCACAGCCTGGGTAGGTTAATAATCTAGCAGACTCTGCCTAAAATAAAATATAAGGGTAGAAAAGGGCTGGAAATACAGCCCAGTAACAATGCCCTAAGTCCTCAACTGGGTCCCCAGTTCCACCACCACCACAAATATTATACACTATATATATATATATCCCTCTATATGTATTGTGTATGTGTGTAGTTATATATTTATATATTATATATGCTATGCACACTATTTTAAAACAAAGTCTATGAATTTGAATTTGACAGATGGTAAAAAAAATTTTAAAACTGCAAATGTATTGAAAAAAACTAAAAAGAAAGGAATGAGTCACACAGAAAAATAAGAAAAAAGAAAATTAAATGAGGGAAGACAAACATGTCATTTGGAGGAATACAGGCAAATTAAGAATAAATAAATAATAAATAAATCCCAGACCACTGGAACAAAAGAGTCTTCGCATTGAGTCCTCACACTAAAGGGCTCAATGGCAAGCAACCAGCCCACCATGGAGACTCAGGAAGGGTACAGGTAAAGGGTGCACCCAGGCTGACAGGGTGGTGCCAGCATCCCAGTGCAGGTGGGGGCTGCTAGACCTGAGGCCGGCAGTGGGTCCCATTCACACCGAGCTGACAGCACTGGGATATACAGGGCCAATGTCGTCCCAGGAGCAGGAGCACAGTGAATCCGCCCATCCTGTGCTGTTAGTGACCTCAGCGGTTGTCATCAGAGCAGCAAAGGGAGGGCTGTAGTAGATTTTGCTCAGCAGTCAGGTAAAGGGTGAGGACAAAGTGTCTCTGCCTTCAAGTGACACCTGGTCAAGTCTTGGGTCACACCTGGAACAAGTCCCCTTCTTCTCATTCATCAGTACCCAGCATCTGGGGTGAACTTTGTAAGAAGCTCGAATCTTATTAGCAGCTAAATGCTTCCTTTTTATGACTTTGAACCTAAATAATTCACACAGCCTCTATCATGAACATCACTTTGTGCTATTCCCCCATATTTCTGCTGTATCCAAAGTAATCTTTCCTTTTATTAAGGGATCTTTTTGGTTTCTGGGACCTTAAACAGGTTCCTGCTCTTCCTCTTTTCCAGTTCCTGGAACACTGACCCACCATCAGAATCTAGAAAAGGAAACACACACCCAGATGGAAGAGCCTTTTCTGAACCCCCAAAGCCCTCAGTGTTACCTGCCCTTTCCCTCATCAGCTCAAGGGTTGCAATAGCATAGTTTAAAAACACTGTGGAATAATCGCTCCAATTATCTGTCCCCTTCACCTGCTGTTTCCCGCAGCAGGCAGGCTCTTGTCTGTGTCACTCACTTGTTATCTCCCGCATTTGTGACAGAGCCAGGAACAGAATGCTCTGTTGTCTCTGCACTTTGACACTGGTCCTGACAGAGATGTGGGGTGCTATATATAGCAGACAGTGGCGGACAGAGAAAGAGGTGCACAGATATTTGTTGGAATGATTCGCTTGTCTCATTTTTTCCTAGCAGATGGTGAAAATAGACTCAAAGAAGAAACAAAAGGAAAGAAACTGAACTTGTAGTCCTGTGGGATGGATTCTGGGTGTGAAGCTCTACCCTTGGATGAGAGGCAAGAGCAGAGTTCTCTGTTCCTGTCACCAAGGCCCAAAGCACAGATCAACCCAAACCTGTGTGTGGCTAGCGTCACCAGTCCCAGCCAAGACACTGTCACTCACACATCGCAGAGGGAGACTGTGGCCGCCAGTGCGTCACTGTCTTGCCCATGGAACTGGGGTACCTGAGGAGGATCAGCTGCAAACACAGTGCACACCACTGATTATTCACTTAGAATAGCTCGGGATCCAGAAAGCAGAGGGAGAGGAACCAAGAGCAGGGAAGTGAGATTTTAAAAAGAAGTTGTGCTTTCATTGTTTGATTGTTTGATCATTTTTTAATGCAAAGTAGTCCGAACAACTACTTTGAAGGTAACAGTATGCAACATAGTAATTAGTGTTAATTTCCTATTATTTTGTTTTGAAATTCTGTATCATTGCTTTTATTTTGTTGTTGTTGTTTCATTTTTTTAAATTAAAAAAGGAATTGTGATGTGTTGTGTACGTGTCCCAAATTCTTTTGAGAAATGTAAGCATTATATACTACAGACATGTGCAAAAAGTATAGGAGAAGGGTTCCAAGAAATGGAAGGAAAGAGAGGGAAGGAAGGAGAAGTGAATTAAAAAATTAAGATGTGAATCAAGTGAATTAAGGTGTGTTATGCACGTGTACCAATTTCTCAGGATGAATGTGATCATTATGTCCTACAAAAGTGTACTAATTTAAAAAAAAACAAAATAAATAAAAGATCAGATGGTCAAAGCTGAAAGAGTATCTTTTAATGTAGTACAGGCCACATTACAAATGTGTAAAAGTATCCCCAATTAAATCACAAATTTTAAAATCAATGCACATTGCTTTAAAGTCCCCCAGCATCTCATCACATTTTCTTTTAGATTTTTAAAATTAAATCCTGGATAAAATGATTCTTGAGACGTCTAATGGAATCAAAAGTTCAAACCACGTACAGCAACCAATCGGTAGACAACGAAATAAAAGCAGCAGCCTGAAGGGTTCAATAGCCTGAAGTGTGTGCAGCGCTCTCTTCTCATTGTACCTCATAAAAATTTAGACGATACAGAAGGTAACTTTGGAAATAAGCTTTCCCAAAGCCCATCACGAGGACCTGTCTTTCGGGAACAGTGCGCTGGTTTCCTTCCAGGGCACACAGGCAATGGGATCGGAAGGAAACCGGCCGTTGCTCTGATCTCTGAAGACCGCGGGGACGGCAGCCGGAGACAGATGGTCTGCTTCAGAGGCTCCAATGCCAGGCCAGACAACGTGGATGGACGTTCTCCTTGCCAGGACTTCCTCTGTGCTTCCCCGCCAGTTCTCCTCGGCAGCCACTCTGCTGGGGGGGCGGGGGGGCTCGGAGAGCAGGACGTGGAGTTATGGATGAGGCCTGTTCCTAGCCTGGCACGTGACCTTGAGGTGTGACCTCGGGACAGGCTTGGATGGAATGTGCTACTCCAGTGGGCTGTGTGCTGGCCAGGTCTGGTTGGCATGGCTGGGGGCAGGACAGCTTCTGTTTCACTGGCACAGACACTTGCTAGCTTAGCTCTCTGCTTCAGCGTTTCTTTTCCCATTAATCACTTTAAGATGATAGGAGAGGCCTCATCTGCTATTTTAAAAAAATTGTTTTTGATTGCTGCAAATGCAAAGAAAGATCCCATGGCAAGATATTAAAATGACTAACAGAGTGAAGTCAGGAATAGGATCAAGTGTACAAGGCTTTCAATTACTGGCATAATTATCTATGAGCAATATAAAGCAAGAAAGTAGAAATTTTCCTGTGTATCAATATGTAACAATATAAAAGATCTTTTATTGTTCTCCAAGGAAAATATGATAAAGGATTTGGGGAAATTACCATCAGTCTCTAAAACTTCTTATGGAATTTTTGAAATAGAGGCTGCAGGAAACCTGGGAAATAAATTCAATTTTCATGTATATCAAAAGTAATATTAGTGAGTAATTGACCACAGTGCTCATATTAAGATTTCAATAATCAATTGGATAAGCACTCACTAAACTTCAGAACTAACGAGTCACTGGGCAGTGCTATGTCTTTTCTTTAAAAGGAAGTAAAACAATAAAAAGGAACAAAACAAAACAATGAGAACAATATTGAATTTCAAAAGCAAGACAGTAAGAAATTCTCAGTAGTTACATATTGCATATTGTTATCCTCTAATTAGATGTACTGGCTTTAGGTCTACAAAGTTAATCAAATAATAGGCACACTAAGTTGTTTCTTTATTTCAGTAGCTATTATCTCAGCCTGTGTTCCTCTGAATCAGCTGGGTGCTTGGGCCGGGGGTGGGGGTGGAGTGGGTGCTCTTCTTTCTCTGCGCATGCAGCTCAGCTTGGCTTCTTGGTTCTCACCCAACCTTGTGACTGCCACTGGCACATGGGAGGGTACAACTTGGCTTCTTCAGTGCTATGTCTATACCCTTGCCTGTGATGTTTACAACACCTGAAATGTCTCTGTGCTCCATCATCCTTTTGGCTAACTCTGACATTGCTCAGAATGCATTCTGGACAGGGATCCTGATTTCTTATGACCCAGCTTTCTATACACACAGACCAGCCTTTCTCACTTACTAAACTTCTTTCTACTCTAGTGGCTAAACCAACATATTCTATTGGACTCTTTGTTACTTATTATCACTCTGTACTGTGATAAGCCCACTTATTTCCAAACAAAAATTTAAATAATTTAATAGAATTCATCCAGAAATTGTTACTAAAGTAATGAGATGAATGCAGTCCTTGATTATATTAACTAATTTCAACTAATGTTCATATACAATAGAAACCAAAAAATTAAATTTATGTTCTTCTCATGCAAATATATAGAGTCTCTAGCACCATTTTTTAAAAAGGTATTTTTATATAAATAATAAATTCATTTAAAAATGAAAAGAAATAAAAATGATATAGGAAAATATGTCACTGTAGTATTCACCATTTCATGAGAGATTTTAGGGTTATGAATATAGCTGTGTCCAACCTGCATGCTTTCTTCTCTACCTTTCTCTTTTAAAAATCTCTCTTCCTTTTCCTTATAATAATCCAACTTCTCAATGTAAAAGCTTTGCATTTTAATATTTGTAAAATAGGAATGTCTTTTATGATTATAACAGGCAAATAAACTTTTCAAAGGCCAGATAGAAAATCAGGCTGTAACTGATTCCTGCCAGAACACTGTTAACTTGGTTATCTTTAGAGGTTTCCACTTACTTTAGTGCCATCTAAGCTGGATTATTTACACTAGAAGGGTCAAATATGGTTAAAATGCAAGTTTAATCAATCTCTATTTGCCTAAAACAACTTTAGAAAAGCATTAAAGTACAAATTTAAAAGGCATTTTCAATGCAGAAGGACGAGTTGGTGTTAGTATTATGTTTCCACTAAAAGAAATAGAAAATAGACAAAGTATAGGAAGCATATTGATCAATGGAAAGCTTATAATTATGGTCCTTGAGAAAAAAAGTAGTTGAACCCTACAATCATACTAATTTCCTTTATAGAGACATTTTATTAATCTTCTTATAGAAATTAAGAGCTCAAGGAGAAGATGACAAAATTTTTCAGCTAAGAATGCAGACAGAATAGTTTGTGCCAATTAGGTGAAGATTTGAAAATCAAAGTGCCAGGTAAAAGCAAATATTCAAAGAGGTTTCCAACACTTGTGTGTATTCCCTTGAGTCTATTGTTAGAGTTCACGTTTTGTAATGGTAAAAGTAAACATTTATAAAGATGGACCAAGAAAGAGATGGGCTATATACTGATTGATCCTGTAAGCTCATACAAGGTTAGATGGCCAGTCAGAGTGAAAAGACCTTGAAAAACACTCACAGTCTCCAGAATAATTGCATCTTATACAGTGGGTTAAATTAGCATGTTAGTAAAGATGGTTTTTTTTTTTTGCTGTTCCTCTAACAAAATTTAAAACTAAGTTCAAAATAACTAAGGCAATCTACAAATAGCAAATTTTTTCTAACACAATGTTAGACAGCCTTTAAAGAAAGCAATAAAGCATAACACAATATTCAATAATTTGATGGCATGATGGCCAGCTTCAAATAAAAATCACTAGCTTACAATGAGGTAGAAATCTCTGATGCAATGTCAAATTTTAAAATGAACCAGTGCAGGGTCAAGGATATAGCTCAGCTTCACAGCACCTGCCTGGCAAGCATGAGGTCATGAATTTGATTCCTGGTTCCAAAAAAAACAAAGCCAAAACAGATTCCAGAACTAGGTAGCCAATACTGTAAATATGTTACTACTATAAATAGGTTCAAAGACTTAAATGGTAACATAAACACAATTATGTAAATAATTGAAGTTCTATAAAAGAATCATAAGAATTTCTAATATTGAATTCATCTGAAATGAAAAGTGCATTGAATTATGTTAATTTCTGGTGAAACAGAATTGAAGAAAAGATCAAAGAATTTAAAACCAGACAAAGAAATTGTACAAACTGAGGTCAGACCAAAAAGAAGTAATGGAAAAGACAAACTGAGGACCTTGTTGGATGACATTAAATGGTATCCTGTGCAGCTATTTTGTGTACAAAAGTGGGAGAGGAAAATATTTTGAGAAATAATGAGTGTGAAAATAGAAAGTGATGAATATATGTTTTTGAAATTTGGTGACAATTATAAAATTATAGCCACCTGAAGATATAAAGATGGATTCCAACTCAAAATTTTGAGCAAATGATGTGAAATCATGCCACCCAGAGAACATGCAGATGCATAGAGCTTTGTTATTCACATCGTAGGTTTTCTGGGGAAAGCAGAGCAGGTGTCCCCCACTGGTCTGGGGCAACTTGAGAGCACAGAGAGAGGAGTTTACCTCGGGCTCTCACTGGGTTAACGGTAAATCAGTGTGAACCACCAAAGTAACTCCAGGCTCCTATCAGCCTTCCCAGATGTGAACCAGGTGAAGTGGGAAGGGTAGAACTTAAATGCTGTCAGCAATCAAACACCAAAATCAGAACTTTTTTTAAAACCTACAAAACCTAGAAGCTTTTTTAAAAAGCCTAAGCAAGATAAACACAAAAAGCACATGAAAGTACATCGTTATCCAGTTGCTACAGAATAATTTGAGTATACGTCAAAACAGCCAGAGAAGAAAAGCATATTCTACATAGAAGGATGCAGTTAAGAATGCCTACAGATTTCTCATCTAAAGCAATGCAAGACAGTACACAGTGGGCTCAGATTGTGAAAAACACAAATGAAAGAGAAAACCTAATGGAAAACTAAAATCAAGCTAGTATTCTCCTTTCAACAACAAGAAAGCTCCAAAAATGAGGGTGAAGAAAGATATAGATCTTCCTTTGATAATTTACCAAATAACACATTACGAGGTTTCCTTTAAATGACATATACAAACTGGAGTTAGTGAAAATAAAAAGGCAGTTATCTGGAAGTCAAAGAGGTAAGGGAAACATATGATTTTGGAAAGGAAGCTCATAGCCAGCAGAGTGATGTATGCATTAAATGCATTAGAGAAAGCCATTCTCACAGCTTCCACCACAGATCTTGGTGAAATTAGAGACAGACAGAGAAAGAGAAAGAAAAAGAAAGAGATGATAAGGGAAGAAAACCCCAGAAGGACAGACTCACTCAGGAAATCCCCAGCTGTATCCACCCACATCTCTGGCTGGGACGAGGAAATAATTGTTAGGCTACAAAATTATTTCAGTGCATAGAGGAGGAAGAAACATTTCCCAGCTAATTTTATGTAGCCAGAATTTTTCTGTGATAACTAGACCAAGGCAAGGAGGAACTAGAAAAAAATAGACCAATATGCTCCACAGAGAGGTCTCACACACCTAAAACAATATCAAATTGAACGTGTGTGTGTGTGTGTGTGTGTATGTGTGTGTGTGTGTGTGTGTGTGTGTGTGTGTGTTTCCCTTATCAAGGAAATGCAGGATACTTTCACCTCTGTCACTATAGTTTGCCACTTAGCAGAATAAAGAGAATAAGCATATGGGTATCTGCACAGGAGCAAAAGAGTATTTGACATAATACAATAATCAATAGAAAGCAGTAAGGGGGTCAGTAGAGAAATCACCATATAAGAGAAGTACAGCAGTAGCAGACCAGTGTGAGGAAAGAGAATGGGGAGAGTTGGACATGAGGGGTGGACATCTGGAATGCTGAGACCAAGAACCAAGAGTTGAGGATGTGGCAAGAAAGAAGGGGAAGAAGAAGTGTGAAAGTTTGAGAGAGCAAGGAGGCAGGAGAGAGAGACAAAAATCAGGGAGGCACAAAAGGCATCCAAAGGATTTAAAGGCTCTGATTTGAATAACTGAAGGATTTTTTTAAGCTCATATCATGGCACCTGCTGGCTACATAACAAAGCATGATTTTGTTTACGTTTGTAACATAGAATTCTCTGGGCTCGGTCCCCTGCTGTCACTCTTGGTGTCTCACAAGTCCTTCTGCAGAGAATCTGCAGGTCTGGTTTTCAGACATTGGTTCTTGCTAATGAGTGGGACCCCTGCACTGCACCCATCCACCCTGACTTGGGATCCTTGAGGTGGAATCTGGGAATTAAACATCAGTCCGCACCTGCATGTAATCCCAAACATGTAGAGAAGCTGGGTAAACACAGAAAAAATACACAGAGAGAAGCAAGAAAATATGAAATGCTTCCTAGGGCCTCCTACCAGGATTTCTGCCCTCTACATGGAATCTATCCTCTGTGGAAGTCAGACTCCACCATTGCTGCCTGGGTGGGGTGGCCATAGACCACTTTGGCGCTGGCTCGTGTGTCCTCTGATGCTCAGACTCGCAGCCCTTCTCCATCCCTACCAGACCAGCACGATCCAGCCCAGTGTGACATTCCTCCTGTGTTCCCTCAGTGTGGGGCTCATGGAGGCCACCATCTCAACACAGAGCATGGGCCCAGCCCAGCTGTGTGCTGGTGCTTTGGTTTGTGGATCCCCACTCCAACCTTGGTGGAGGCTTCTGTAGGCTGAGGCCAGCTTTATTCTGTGACCTTCAGCCCAGTGTCACAAGTCAGCAATGGGCTGGCAGTGCTGACAGATATCAGTGGAAGGTGTTAGTTGCTTGCAGGATCGTGGTTAGGGGTGACACACACTCACCGAGGCTCCCCACCCACATGCCTGGATGTTCTGAGACGTCCCACGTCACATAGGTCTTTAATTCCAAAGTGTCTTTAAATCCATCCTGTACACACTGACCCAGGCAGTGGCTTCTGTGCAGCCCTCATTGCTCCTTATCTAGACTGCCAGTTTCCTGTCTTCCCTCAGCCCTCCATCCTTCCAAAGTGCTCCTCACCAAACCCAGCTGCACAGCAAGCAAAGCAAAGCACTGTGGAAGAAGCACCTCTGAAAGTACTCTACGGGCGGGCTGCTCACCACCTGCCTAGAGTTCTGCTGAGTCCCACCGTCTATGTAGCAGTCGGGAAGCCACTGTCTAACATGACCCCTCTTTGTGCTCTTATCCCACACCACCAGGTTGCATCTACGAGGATTAGGTGCTCAGTTTCTGTAATGGAAAAGAAATCCCAACTTCATCCCCACCGTTTTCCTCATTAGCGTGACTTGGACAAGTCATTTCACACACCAAGCTTCTGCCATTTCACATACAGTGATAAGAGTACTGGTGTCATAAGGTTGCTGCAGTGAGTCATTTGAATAGGACCTGCAAATATGCCCCACTAGCACCCAGTCATATCAAAGGATGAGTAACAAAGAGTTATTCCTCTTATCTCTTGCCATTCGGGTATCATGCAACTCCCGACTACAACTTCTTTCCCCCTGTGTCTATCTAGTAAGTCTCTACTTTCTTGTTTCTATTCAGCTGCTATGGTCTCTGGGAAAACTGCTGATCAATCAGGTCAATAATGTTATATTATTATTAGGGTGCTTACTCATCGAATTCAACAAGTATGGGAACGTTAACATAAATGGCCTCTCTAGTAAGTAGTAGTGAAGTAGCACGCTGTATTTCTGTACAGGCTAAGTGTCCACAGGGCTGACATTCTAGATCCAAAGTGCTACAGAATCCGAAAATTCTTGAACACCGACACAACACTCAGAAATTTCAGATTTAGGATGCTCTGATAGGGAATGCTCCTGGTCCCAAGCATTACAGGTGAAGATATTCAGCACACACCCCTGGAACATACAACAGCATTTCTACCATCAGTCGATGCGTGGAGAGGAGGGATGGGCATTCGACTCGAATTCTTTGCATCTTACTAAATAGTCTGCCTAAGCAACACTAAAGAATACAGGGCTTCAAGCTCTTTATGTTTGTTTCGTTCGGAAAGCAATTTAACTTTGAAGAGTTAAATAATACTAGGTGAAGAGTGAAATAATACTAGAAGCGAATTTCTTTGTTCCCTAGGGAATGTTCCCTAGTCCAGACAGATTCCAGACATCTGCCCTAGTGTACACTCAACTCGATATTCCTATCGCTGTCCTGCTAAAACAGTACTGCCTGAGGACACACGCCTGGAATTACAAATCCTGCTCGGGCTCCAGTATGGAGGAGGGCGTGACCCAGCTTGTGGCAGACGCTTTTCCACAGGACTCTTCTTTGTCACTGGAGCACAGAAACCTCTGCTAAGCTTTGTTATTGTAAGATTCTTCCTATGTTGGACCATGGCAATTGGGGGCATTGTGGTTCCCAGCCAGTGTGGGGCAGTGTGTTAGGTTAAAAGACCTATTGTTTGTGACTTGGAGGCCTGGGTTTTCCAGGCATCCGTGAGCAAGTAATCCAATGAAAACAGTTTTTGTCTCCTGCTGCACTGCAATCACTTGTCTCATTGTTGAAATTCCGTTTGAGAAGGGGAAAAAGAAAAAAAAAAAAGACAAGAGAAGAAACAAAAGAAAAGGGATTGTCATCTGCAGCTGCAAACTCTGAAACCTTCTGGGCACAAGACACCAGAATTGCTGAAGCCATGAGAAGACTCTTTTCCTGTTGATTGTGGACTTTTTCACCTTCAGCTGGCTTCTGAGCTCTTCTTGAATCTGTAAGGATTATCCTTTCCCCGATCTGGATCATATCCAAGAATCTATGATTTTTAGCCCTGAAGATTTCTCTTTCTTCTGACAAATCTAGTAGAATTTGACCAGATTATGGATCTCCCCTTTGTCAGTGGGCTCACGGTTTGGCAAATCACTGGATTTATATTGGGGTTTTGAAAGCACTGAGCTGATATCTCAGCAAAATAATCATGAGCCAAAATACTGTCCTTGCCCTGCGGACCCTCCCCCTGGCTGTCACAGTAGATTTTCCTAATTGAGAATCTGTGGGTGGGTGTCTGCCCCGGAAGCCGCCTGTATGTCCAGACATCTGGTTTGTGTCACGCTGCCTTTCAGAGGGGCAGCCTGCAAAGGTCACTTTGCAGTGGGACCTGTGACTGAGCTTGGGTCACTTGTGTCTCAGCTGGCTACCTGCCTGGGACCCAGGTGGCGAACCCTGGGCTGCAGCTCCCAGCTCTGTAAACTGGTTTGGCTGCCGAAGGATGATCGGTAATCTAGCTAATCTACAAATAGAACCTTAGGCCCTTGCATTAGTGCTTTTTAAATAAGAATTTGAAAGAACGTACTTTGCTGTATCAGATACTCCTGGGAAGCTAAAGAAAGAGGGAATGTGGCCGGGTGTGTTGATACACACCGTAGTCTCAGTATCTTAGAAGACTGAGGTAGGAGGATCACAAATTAGAGTGTAGGTTGGACAGTTTAGTGACCCAGCATGCTCCTATCTTGGAACAAAAAATAAGAAAGGTTAGGGCTGTGGTCAATGTGGAGGCCCTGGGGTCTATAACCAGTACTGCAGGAAGAAGAGGGAGGGGAGGGAGGGAAGAGAGGGGGGAAGAGAAAGATAGGACAAAGAAGGAAAGAAAGAGAAAAAAAATTCAAAGGCACGTGTTTCTTAATTCCTTCCCTTTCACTCTATGAAGGGGTCACCAGAACAGGCCACAGAGCAAGGACACACTAGAATGACATTTGGTAAAGATAAAGATGTTTTTGCTTCACTAAAAGATAGTCCCTCTTGAGATAAAAATAACATTTTTGTCTTAGACACAACTGTCCTTGCATTACATTGCTCTATCTGAGCAATAGTGAATGAATTACCATAGCTCCTTTCCCTTGCCTCTTAGACTCACAAATGGAACACAGGGCCATCTCACAACCGTGCAACAGAGGGAGGAGAGAGGAAACTACCCACTGGGCCCCACAGAGGTTCCCTGGAATCTATCCTCCTCTTACTGGCCAGATATTCTACTTCCATGAAGACATCCTGCCATTTAAACACAAAACACCAGTCAAGTTAGTGTGATCCTTCTGAAGGGGTCTACATTCAACAAAGCTAGAGACGGAAAGGTTGGAAGGTAACAGACCGACTGCACACACAGCCGCAGTTTGCCCTTTTAGTTAACTAACAAGTACAGAAATAGACACCAGTGTTCAAGAATAGCCCTGAAAAGACAGACAGAAAGACCTGTGAAATGCACTGGGGCAGAGCTGAGGAAGTTAAGTCATAAAATTCACCAGAGGAGCAGGTTTGCCCTGTATAAACCAGATCCCACAGAATCAAGAACTTAATAGCAATGTTGTGAAACTCCTCAGGGGAAAAACACCATTTTACTATCTCCATGAGAATTTTAGAAAAGAGCTTGGTAGAGATTTTCTATAAAATATTAAGTCCCAGATCACAGGATAGGGGAGAGGACCCTTGAAGGTTAGAATTATCTAAGGCTTTGGTTTCTTATGTACACAATTACATATAATTTTGATCTTCTGCTTATTGATTTTGACACCAACTTCTGCACTGTGACACATTTCTCCTCGTTAATTTCCCTTCCCAAAATAAGCGACATCCTTCAATAGATGAATGAAAAAATTGTATACAAATCCTCATCAACAGTTTAAACTAACAACCTTGCATGCTGCAAAATCAACAGGAAAAGTCTCTCAAACATGTTGTGTGCACAAAGCTAAAACACAGTGGATGAAAGTATATACACAGCATACCATTTATAAAATTTTCAAACCTGGTAAAATATTTTCAAAATTTCATGAAAAAATAACAACCACTTCAAACACTTGCCTAGGAGTAAAAATATCAAATGCTTAATAGTGATTTTAATCAAGGGAGAAGATTCTTGATGCAATACACAAGGGCCCCATTAACTGACTGATATTCATCAATTCCCACACAAAACATCTATGGCAAATATGGCAATGAGATGCAATTGAATGAAATTGAGAGTGAATCTCAGGCGTTTGCTATTTTGCTGTCTGCTTTTATCAAAGTGTTTATAATACTTCAGAAAACAAGCAAAAATAAACAGTATTACTTGTAAGGAATGAAAAATGAGCTTTTACTTGGGTTGCTGCAGGAAATGGAAAAACTCCCTTCCCGCCTACCCCTTCCTGCCCGCTGTCTGCACAGCAGCTCAAAAACACGAGTGTGCACTCTGCATTTCTCTGCTGGATGGGCCACCCTCCACTCTGCAGGAACCGGGTAAATGGCATTCAGGATCTTCCAGTGCCTAACTCAGATCTCCTTTTGGACATCAAATCTTGTCGAAGGTCAGCACCCTGAGACCTTTCTGGTCTCAGGGAACCGTCACCGGCGCCTCAAATCTCATGCCTGCCTGATCTCTCTGTGTGTTGGCCAAAATCCTCATTCTTGTATGTCTTTACCACTTGGGCACCTGTCAAAGGCAGGGTGACATTACAGTGTCCCTAGTGAGGACCAGATGCCAGGGGGTCCTTCCGTGTGTGTCCGTCATGGAAAGCAATGCTCACCGCTACTTGGCCCAGTTTATGCCACTCATATGGGAGGTTTGGTGTTTTTTGTTTGTTTGTTTAGAAAATGCCTTTGACATATCTATAAAGGAGGACAAAGGAAAGAGTCATTAGTTTCTCTGTGGGAAAAGAATAAAGTGGGAGAGCAAGAGAGGGATTTGCTCTGCTCTGCTCCCCAGAGGATGGCTGGCGGGTGGGAGAGGCCTCCAGGGACAGAACTGGAGGCAGCATCTGGCCTTCTTCTCCACGATTGGCTGGATTTGCTTATGAGTCTCCACAGAGTCAGCCCGACTGCAGCCAAAGCCACACACCCCAGGCTCCCTCGTGGACATGGGCCACACTTGCTGCATCTGTCTCACATCTAGGGTGCAACTGCCTATGCTGGCTGGGTGCTGGCTGGGATCCTTGACATCTGGCTCTGTGTGTGCTCTTGGGGACACGCAGTGGCAGGTGTGTCCTCCATGTCACCACAGAGACGGTCTGCGGCATATATGACCCAAACCTGAGCAGAACTAAGACAACCAGTATCACTAGCTTGGTTCTTCCCTGGATCCAAAGTGATCACAGGCTTTGGGTTTCTTTTTCTTTTCTCCCTTCCCTTCCCTTCCCTTCCCTTCCCTTCCCTTCCCTTCCCTTCCCTTCCCTTCCCTTCCCTTCCCGCCTTTCTCAGCTCCTCTCCTTCCCTTCTTGCTTTTCTTTTCTCTCTCTCTCCATATATATATGGCACTGGGGATTGACCCCAGAACCTTTGCAATAAGCTAATCACCGGCCGTTTACTCTTTTCTATTTTTTATTTTGTTACAAGTTTGCTCTAAATCACCACGTTTGCCCAAGCTGGGTTGGATCTCAGCTTCCCCAAGTGCCAGGATCACAAGCTCACCCAAACCTGCCACATCACTTCTCACTTAACAAAAGTCACCCTCCTGTCCCTGGCAGCTGCTTCTGTTGCCACTGGCAGTGGAGACCCTAGCCTGCTCTGGCTCTCTGGGGCAGATTTCCTTGGCTCCTGTGAAGTGGACACTGGAGGAAGCAGAAGCCCTCCTGAAGATGGACTGTCAGACTCAGGCAGCTGATCCAGGAGGGAGCTTTGCAGTTTCCACCAGAGCCGGCACTCTTTCCTGCTCATGTCTTGCTGGGAGTTGCAACACTCTGCTTGGTGGCCGGGGCCACCCAGCCTCACTGACACCACTCTTCATCAGTGATATCAGTGACAAATAGTTATCTGGGCCGCGGGCTTGGCAGGTAGCTGTCCTGGGTCAGGTGCTGACATTCAAGGTCCTTTGTTCAGAACGACCCAGACCCAGATCTCCTTCTGCTATGTATCATTTGTGTAAATGTTGACTGTCCTGTGCAACTGGTCAGGGTCCCACTGTGGGCTAAAACAAGTCAGCTCTGTCTAGTGCAGAAAGCAGAGGCCATAAAGATGGGCAAGGGGGAGGGGAGAAGAGAAGGAAGGGGCATAGAGGAAGAACGAGGAAGAGATGGGCAGCCGGGGAAGAGGAGCGTCTCCTCTCTGCACCTCGGCTGGATGAGTGGCACCTGTCTGCCACAGTCCCTGTGATCTAACCTGCAGTCCCTTTATTCATTCATTTGGTTCCCCTGCTAGCCCCGTAAGAAGTGATTCAACAATGCTGAACAAAGTAACGCTTGCACATGATATTTAGCATGTTTGGGTGAACCATCAAAATGCAACCATTCCAGAGCTCCACTAACAACTTTTGTTTTAACATAAAATCAAAACTCTGCCTTTGAATGAGGTCCAGCACTATGAATGGCCCCAGGTGTCCGGTGATCAAGAACCGGGTAAGGATGCTGTGCGCTTCAGGGTCACAGCTGCGTCAGCATCTTTGTCGATCTGACCTTGGACCGTTCATCAGGGGCTTAGAGAAACCTCAGGGTTCCACGCTGTATTTCTACCCTAGGGGCTGTCAGAGGGGCGGAGGGGTGCAGAGAGCAGGCTCCCGGGCAAAGAAGTGACATAGGTGCCCAAATCCATCATTGGCAGTTACAACTGGAACAAAGCCTTGGCTGTTATTTCAAAGAACAGTCCATGCCCCTACTACATGGGCATCACTCGTAAGTTAGGGGCCAGGTGGCCAGGTCCCTGCAAGCTGGGATCCCATAGGTGTGTTGCCGAGGGTCACGGGGTGACATGGCAGGAGGGCTAAACTCACTGTATGCAGGTCAGAGCTTCTCACCTCTGCAAGAGCACTACGGGCTGGTGGGGCAAAGCTGAGCTTAGGTTTGGGAGTATAGGTTCAAAGTCTGACTGCAGAAGGTTAAACAGTTGTAGGGTCACTACAAATTCCTGTGTTAGTCAGCTTTGTGGTACTGTCACAAAACCCCTGAGAAAATCAACTTATAAAGAAGAAAGGTTTGTGATGGCTCATGGTTTCAGATCTCAGTCCCATGTTGCTTTGGGGTGTGGGCTGTGGTACCTCACAGCAGAGAGCACGGTGTGGTGTGGTGTAGGAGCCACACTGCTCACTGCTCATGTCACTAACATGGAAAAAATAAAGGGAAAAGAAGAAAGACTATGATCCCATCATCCCTTTTAAAGGTTCACCCCCTGAGAACCAGATCCCCAGTATCTATACCTTCAGAAGGTTCTGCCACACCCCAGTAACAGCCTTGACATGAGATGAGGCATTGGGGGACCCAGGGCTACAGGCCCAGTGATCCCTGCTGACTTCAGCCTTAGTCTGCAGACAAATGCTGCATGTTTCCTTTCCCTATGCTTATGCTTAACCCTGAAAATAAAAACTTAAAAGTACTCATGACCTTAGTTTGGCACTAGGGCACATGGCTGTAATCCCAACACTCTGGGAAACCAAGGCAGGAGACGAAAAGCGAAAATTCAAGCCCAGACATAGGGAGATCCTATCTCAAACTAAAAAATAAAAATAAAAATAAAAGAGCTGGGGATGAAATTCAAAGTTTCTTTTCCTTTTTTTTTTTTTTGT